>CABPRJ010001948.1:105449-284079 GCA_902439185.1 Cinara cedri | reverse complement strand
TTTGCTTATTTCAAAATATCACATGTGTTCAAACATTTATATTTATACCACATTTCTTAATAACAATATAATATGCTTATCGCTTATAATAGAACATACTAAACCCTTTGAATTGCAAAAATAATTCATCAATAATTGCTTTTTAATTTAGACCAATAAAATGTATGAAAAATTACAATTTATAATAATTTTACCAATTAAATATATCATATAGTCCAAATTCCATCCATAAAATATGTTCAGAAATATACCAATTCAATTGTTTACCTAGGAATATTAATAATTGATTTAGTTGAATTCCATTAAAAATTGAATCAATAAATTGTGTACCTATCTTATATATATTTTTGAAACCTACATGTATGTATGCTATATTAAGTATACATGAAATATATGATTAAAGGGTCTAATGTTATTTTTAAATTGATTATATTAATTTTAAGCATGAATACTTCAGTAGGTAACTAATTCATTTCATTTATAGAAAGATGACACTTACGTTTTTCCGATTTAATTTCTTCCTCTTTTTCTACTAATGACCTCTTTAAAGCTTCTGGTTCTTTAGATCCCTGAGTATCCATAGCGTCATAATCACAGCCATCCTTACACTTTGTTTCTTCAGTAGTACAAGCAGAAATATTTTTCGCAGCTACATTAATCGACACATTTGTAGATGATTGAGAAACAAATCGAGATGTTTTTGGTTTTTCTTCAGTTTCGACAGGTTTTCTATAAATAGGGATTTGTAATATTAAAATATTTTATTGGCAAAACATATTTATTTTATACGTTTACTTGGTGATAATACTTACGAATCGTTTGTCATGCTAGTGATGTGTTTCTCGGCTATTTTCTCGTTATTCTCATCTTGACAAGTAGACGAATTCTTAAAGTGGACATTACTCATGCTGCTGAGACTTATTGTCAACAAGGGTATATACTCTATACTCTATTGATTGTAAAGTGTAGCAGTGACAAAAAATCGTAACGACTGCAATATGGCCAGCTACGTTCAGTAATCACGTGTGTCGTACCTATCACTACTGGCTGGTGGTATTATAATAATTATATGATAAATATGTGACGAGTACTGACACGCATGCGCAATAGACACCTAATCAGTCCCCTTATCACTCGTTAATAATGTTGTCTTCAACTCGTAATACGTGTTTATTATGCTGCAAGTCTATCCATAGCATGGTAAATTTAGCCATGTAGCTATAGTATAATATGTGATTATTATTACTCTAAGGTGTGATCTAAGATTACTATAAAACCATTATCATTATCACTTACAGCTTATCACCACTATAGACCTATAAACATATGGATAGCGCTTTCTTTACCGCCTTACCATAACAGAGGAAATCATGGAAGAAAAACTAATCTTTTTTCCATTTACATTGATAAACGACTGCTTCCGTTGATAACTACCTCGAAATCAAACATTCGAATATTATCAAAGTAATTCTCGAACGTCCATTTTATTTCTTAATTAATTTTTAAATAATTACCACCGAAAATTTTCTATTTTAAAAAAATTCAACTTTGTACCATTTTTCTATGATAACAGTATAGAAATAAACTTATATAGTTTCTTTTTTATTTGATATTTTAGCTAAGAATGAAATTTCTAGTCCAATACAAGGCGCTGATGAAGAGAAATTTAAAGGTTCTGGACCATTTTGTAGAGAAGATAGCCCTGGGAATTTTCCCAAAGTACCTCAGTTAAAAATTATGATACCTCTTACTGATGCTAAAACAGGTACTAGACATAAATACAAGAATAGAATGGTTATCAAATAAACAATATTTATTATATATCAATTCAATTCAAGCCATTACATGTGTTCTATTATAAAAGAAAACATTATTATATTGTTATAAAAAAATGTGGTATAAATATAAATGCTAGAACACATGTGATATTTTAAAAAATTGAAATTCTTAAATAATTTTTAAATTATTACCACAGAAAAGTTTCAGTATTTAAAAAATAAAACTTTGTACCATATTATATGATACCAGTATAGAAATATACTTATACCATTTATTTTTTATTTGATATTTTAGCTAAGAATAAAGTTTCTTGTCCAATACAAGGCACTGATGAAGAGAAGTGTAAAGGTTCTGGACCATTTTGTAGAGAAGATAGCCCTTTGGATTTTGCCAAAGTACCTCGGTTAAAAATTGTGATACATCCTACTGATGCTTCTACAGGTACTAGAACTAAAAACAAGAAAAAAATAGTTTTGACCATATTAAAAAAAAAATAAATTTTTATTGCAATTCAAAATATTACATATGTTTTATTATAATTGAAAAGAATACTATATTGTATTTATAAAATTTGGTATTAATATAAATGTATAAATATATACCCTTGTTGACAATGAGTCTCAGCAGCATGAGTAATGTCCACTTTAAGAATTCTTCTACTTGTCAAGATGAGAATAACGAGAAAATAGCCGAGAAACACATCACTAGCATGACAAACAATTCGTAAGTATTATCACCAAGTAAACGTATAAAATAAATATATTTTGCCCTTAAAATATTTTAATATTTCAAATCCCTATTTATAGAAAACCGGTTGAAACTGAAGAAAAACCAAAAACATCTCGATTTNGTACACAATTTATTGATTCAATTTTTAATGAAATTCAACTAATTCAATTATTAATATACCTAGGTAAACAATTGAATTGGTATATTTCTGACATATTTTATAGATGGAATTTGGACTATATGATATATTTAATTGGTAAAATTATTATAAATTGTAATTTTTCATACATTTTAATGGTCTAAATTAAAAAGCAATTATTGATTAATTATATTTACAATTCAAAGGGTTTAGTATGTTCTATTATAAGTGATAAGCATATTATATTGTTGTTAGGAAAAGTGGTATAAATATAAATGCTTCACACATGTGATATTTTGAAATAAGAAAATTCTTAATAAATTTTTTAAATCATTACCACAGAGAATTTAATACACTTTAAGAATAAAATTTTGTACCATTTTTATGTTTCGAGTATAAAAAAAAACTTATACTGTTTTTTTTATTTAATATTTTAGCTAAGCGTAAAGTTTCTAGCCCAATACAAGGCACTGATGAAGAGAAGTGTAAAGGTTCTGGACCATTTTGCTGTGAAGATAGCCCTGGGGATGTTCCCAAAGTACCTCGGTTAAAAATTGTGATAGGTCTTACTGATGCTAATACAGGTACTAGAACGAAAAACAAGAAAAGAATGGTTATCGATCATATTTACAATATTAATTAATTTTTATTGCAATTCAGTAAGTCAGTATGTTCTATGATAAAGGATAAGCATATTTTATTGTTGGAAAAGTGGTATTAATATAAATGCTTCACACATGTGATATGTTGAAATAAGGAAATTCTTAAATAATTTTTAAATCATTAACACAGGTAAAATTAACTATTTTTAGAAAAAAACGTTGTACCATTTTTATATGTTTCAAGTATAAAAAAAAAACTTATACTGTTTTTTTTATTTAATATTTTAGCTAAGCGTAAAGTTTCTAGTCCAATACAAGGCTCTGATGAAGAGAAGTGTAAAGGTTCTGGACCATTTTGTAGTGATGATAGCCCTGGGGATGTTTCCAAAGTACCTTGGTTAAAAATTGTGATATGTCCTACTGATGCTAATACAGGTACTAAACTAAAACCAAGAAAAGAATGGTTATCGATTATATTAACAATAATTATTAATTATCAATGAAATTCAAGTGATAACGTGTGTTTTATTATAAGGGATAAGCATATTATATTGTTTTTAAGAAATTTGGTATAAATATAAATGTTTGAACACATGTGATATTATTTAAATATGGAAATTCTTAATTAATTTTTAAATAATCACCACAGAAAATTTATATTAGTTCCATGACGCTTTTTATTTCTCCATTTAGAAGATCCCTACAACTTCTCTATGTTTTGGGTATGTGCCCCTTGTGTCCAGATCAACAAAATTATTGGTGTGGTTAACAGTATTATGTTGGAAACCTGCTTGCTGCAAATAATTAGAGGCTTTCCAACAATCTGACAAAATTATTGAGTCTTGTCTTATATATTTTTGTATTTTAGGTAACAATGTTTTCTGATCCATCTGGTATACTAATTATAAAACGTTCTCTGGTTTCAAGTTCTGTTGGTTTTAATGTTTGACCTTGTGCTTTATTGATGGTCATTTAAAAACATAGTTTCACAGGAAATTAGAGCTATTTAAACTGGAATGTTAGATTGGTTAATATCATTAGTAAGAACATTTCCCCAGCTCCACAGCCAGGAAGAATCATACACTCAAGCAGACTAAAGATTTTATTTGCAATCTTGTGCATTATTAATTACCATAGATATGTTTTGACCAACCTTTTAAATTTTTGTTCATAAGTATATAAAGACAATGTTTATAATATTAGTGCAAAATCTCAGACATCATTACAATTTTTATTAAAATAATATAAATCAACAAATATATCTGATTAACCAATAGTAACCAATATACTAGTATTACTTTAATCTACAATCAATAGCAACCATACAATAAACAAAATGATTAACAATATTATCATTTAGTACCACTGTTTTTTTATCATTACCACACATTCCTCTAAAAGCACAATCTCTGCTACTTAAGTTGGTGATTCTAATTGGTGGCATTTTGAAGAACCAAATTGTGGTGAACTAACTGTGATGAACAAATACTTCTCAAAAAACTCAAAAATAGATAAATGTTCAGATAGAAAATATAAAGATTATAGGTAGAATGTGATTTTTGTAGTGTGAAATGTTATGACTTCTCAAATGTTCAATATTCAAATATTTACTGCCCATACACAACCAATAACTGATCTGATATTTGAAATAAAAAAGTCTGAGCTGACATTGAGATTAATGGATATTAAAAAACTGATACATAATATTTCCCAATATTGTTGGTAACGTATGGTAGTGTTGGTAGTCAATCTGATTAGATAGTGACGTTCTAGGCTGAACAGCTATTAACATTTAAAGTTTGAAAAAGTTTTTTCATATTGTAATATTATTTTCAAAATTAGACATTTATTTTCAATAAATGTTTTTTCAAAAAAAAAAAAAATGATCCCATACTCAGATATCGGTCAATATACAATATCAGTTTATGCTGATACCCACCACTAATTTTTAGTAAAGTCTGAATCTAATATTTAAAAATAATAACAGTACTGTACATAATTTTTAATTATAATTATTATTTTTAGGAGATTGATGATGTCTCTTACTATAATTATTAACCATTTCTATTGGAGAGAATTATAATTCAAGCATTTTTTTCAGATATGCATCATTCATTATATATATTAACATATGGTATTGGCATAAGTTGTTGTAGTAAAGAATACAATCAAATGTAATAATTATTGTACATATAAATAACATGTAAGTTAGAAACTAAATTAACAAAGAATAAGTACATACATAAACAAAATTTAACTATAATAAATAAATAATGTATAATAGAATAAACAAAGACTAGATAACTAAGTGAAATAAATAATACAATATAATAATGTAAAAACTAAAGGCTAAGAATTTGGTGGCTGTTGAGTTAAGTTGTTTCATAAGTGAATATCCAGATTTTCTAGCCATTTAGTCTCTTGCATTGTATAACTTTAGCTAATTTAGAAAATAGGCCATTTTTTTGAATGGAGTCATATGCTGAAGATAAGCCCAGAAAAACTGTTCCTGATTTCAATTTTTGTTAGAATCTATTTTCTAGATGAGTAGTAATTTCCAGAACTTGCTCTCTGTAAGTTAGTCTTTTATAGTTATCATATTAACAATGACTTTTGATGTCAAGTAAAAATAATTCATAACATCATCTCATTATATACAAATATAAATTTAAAATATATTTATGTATTATTGTACGGGTAATCTAATTTTATTTTATTTAAAAGGTTTTATTTTTGTTTATAATTGTTTTTTTAGGATTCAATAAGTTAAATTTTATTAAAATATCAAACTGATAAATAAATTTACAATCCTCATAAAAAAGTACCAATATTTCTTCTCCATAAATTTCACCACCATTTCAGTTTATACAAAAACATAATATAATATATATTTATATATATATGTGTGTGTGTGTTAAGTACACCATCCATAACTGAATTGTACAAATGTATAATAATTACTGTAGTATTCTACAATTACTAATATACGTATTGTCCAATTATAAAAAATGTTCAAGGTAAAAATTCCAATAATTTTTATTTTATGACAGCAAACTCATCTATATCAATACATAAATTGTCCACTTATTTCCACCTTTCTATGAAAAGTAACGTCAAATCAATTAGTCTAGAATTTACCGCCGAAGCACTAGACACAGGAACTATAATAACAAAATCAATAACTTTAATCATTTTTCAAATCCAACTCGGTAACTTTGTGCTTGGTAAAACAATTCAGAAAGACGAGAACTACATGCAAATAATGTTTTCCCAATGCACATTGATATTTTAATTTAAAAAGATATTCATCGGAATAATATTACGATAAAATGAAATAGTTTTTTAGAAAACTACATAATTTTTGAATCTCAAAATTATTTTCTCTCCAGTTATTTACACGTCTAATCTTTGTTCTGATATGGTTATAAATATTAATATGTTCAAATCGCAATTTTATTTTATTTTTCCCAAAATCATCAACAACATTTTCTGCTAAATGCCAGACTTTTTACCTATTCTAAACTAAACGTATGCAATCCGGATAAACGATTTTTCTACATTAGATAATCGCAAGTCAGCTGTCCACAAAAATATTCATAAATCGAACGGCCGTAGTGATTGGTACCAGTTTTAAATCATGAGGGCAAAATTATTTACGTCGTTAAAACGAAATCCGTACAACTCACGTACGCCATACATAATACATCTGCTGTAAACCCCTCCCACACACCCACACACACACATACATTCTTACTCGGTGTGTGGTCTGTATTCCTTTTTTTTTTTTACGGAAAATAAAATAATATTATTTGGGTAGGTACCGACGCAGTATTCGGGACGGTTAAATTGTTCATTTCGGTGCCTATGTACACACACACACTATATGAGGGTGCATTGTAATGTATTATTGTAAAACGTGTTCCGAGAAACTGACGCGGCCGCAAAACACAATATGCGAACAAGTACCCACACCTACCTATTTGTCATATTACGAATCACGGCCGGGACATAGCGCGTGAAATAAAACCGACAAGGGATGGCGCGCGTTCTTTAAATCGGAATAGGCCTGCAGGGCGGGCATCGCGAGCACATGCGTGACCAACACACAATGACATAACGAAACAACGTTAAAAGTACCTGCGAAGAAAGGTCGAAAATACGTTTCGTTCGGGCTCGGGTACAGCGCATAATAATGGCGTAGCCGCGCCGCGTAGAGTACAACAATGAATTAGCTACCGACTGTTGTTTTCAGCCGCTGGTTTGTATTTTACATGTCACAGCTACGCGCGATATTCGTCAAGGGACGATGATAATATTAAAGAGTCGATTGAATGTATACACACACACATTTCCATCGATAACACCATCGTTCGGTAACGTAGCGTTTGGAATTTTCCTACGGAGATGCTATTTTTCCTAGATTGGAACGATCGGATGATTGTTATTTCGAGATTCAAACGTAGTGAACACAACACGTCGAGCACGTACATTTTGGTGGTTATGTACAATTTTTTAACACGTATATAGGTACGTCAGGTGCTCGTAATCCCGACTTGACTATAGTGGCTCTCTAAACAACTGCAGAACGTGGGTTTAATAAATACAAAAGAGGAAACCGAATGCATGATATTTACCGTGTCTACCTGACCTACATAAACTATACACAAAGCTCCGCAAAGGCATACTCATTGCAATATCCCCAAAGATAATAAAGATAATCAAATTTTGTTTTTTTATATTTTATCATTAAAAATATTATTTTTATATATATATTTGTAATCATTATCTCTGTAAGTAATATTAAAAAAAAAAAAAACAGAATTTGAATATCTTTATTATCTCTGGAGATAATATATATGAGAATATCTTCGTGAAACGCCCCGTATTTAATCCCAGGGAAACAAATATCCCCGAACCTAGGAAAACAAATCCCCAGCGTGTTACGTTTGTATCATTCCGGGTTTCTAATAAAAATCAATCACTGGATATTTCTTATTGATGGCGACAGCACGGCAGAAATAACAAATTTATTTGGGCCTATTCAACCCCAGCCACGGTACCGTACCCACGGCCGTGTAACGGGCGGAAACAGAGAATCCAGCGGCGTGCGTGTGAACATCGATAATATAAGTTTCATACAGTAGCAGGTACCCGTATTAAAACAATGTTAAAGCCCCCGAGCCCTGAAATTTGTTTCTAGTACCCATGGTATCGTTTCGCCGATCGCGACCGTGACTCAACGAAAATTATACGCGGTCGCGTGTCGCCGGAGCGTTCCGTACGCAGCGACCATAATGTGACTGTTGTCATTTGATCGTCAAATCCAATAATGTTATTGGTCTGTAACGGTTTTATTACGCGTAACCGCGGACCAAGTACACGGCACGATAATACGCTCGATACATCTATGCACGACCGGAATTCGAGTGTGATAAAGGATCGCCGGTCGCGACAGTTCGTCGAAAATCGCCGGCCGCAATAGCCGTAGCCGGACCAGTAGTTTTCGGTTTGTTCCATTATCACAAACCGCTGTCTAACGTCGGAGGGCCACCGAACGGCGTTTAAACAAGAGTGGGAAAACATTAGGTGACACAAACGCCCTCTGCTGTCGGTTTGAAATCCCCTAGCCGCGGTGACCTGCCGGGCGGCGGACATTCATCGCGAACATTTTCAATCCGTCCGGCGATCTTTACCAACTGTTCCTCCGTTATTGGCTCGTCTAATGAAATCATGACTTCCACGTGTTTTGTTATGGCGCTGTTGGTCTCGTTTGTCTGTATTACGGTCGTTGCCGCCGCACCTGTTATAAACTCCACTGCTCATTCACCGTTCGATTCTACGGAAAATGCATCTACCAACGTCTCCAATAACCGTGAGTCGGATTATTTGCAGTGGTCAAACTCTACTATCGCCGTCAATGCCGTGCACGTTCCCGTGACAGTGAATAGTTCGACTACGTTCCCGAATAAACCTAATGTTTTGAACGCAACAGCGAATAATTCGGCTGCGCTCCTGGACAAACCCTCTATTTTTAATGCGACGGGTAACGGATGGGAGACCACCGCGGATATCATCACTGTTACCGAATTCAATACATACAGACCAGTGGCGAATTCTTCGTTAATCACTGTCGCACCAAACTTAGAGTCGAAACCCGTAGAAATGGGCGCCACTACAAATATCACGAATTCAACATTTAATAACTCAATCTTTGCGACGCACGAGCAAAGAACAAATTCAACGGCATCGGATGATGATCTTGCAATCGCCAACTCGGGGAATTTCACATTAAATTCCGTCGGCAATATCAACTCCACCATAGTCCAGCCGCAGTCAAATCTGACAGTATTAAATTCCACAATAAACTATTCCATAGATACTGCGCAACATTTGAATTTGACAAACAATAGTTCTATCAACTCTGTGCTTTTTTCTGCACACTCGGAGTTAAAACCTGAGGTGTCAAATTCAACAGGAACAAATACCTCTACTGGCTCTACTGTTGCCGAAGAGGATGTTCGTCTACAATTGGGTTCAAAAGAAATTAGTACCTCCGACAAGGTATCCGCCATCTCCAAGCGGTCCATTTTTACAGACATTTTAAAACTAATACCTGTTATTCGTATACCTGTCATTCGTGTACCTATCATTCGCATACCTGTCATTACATAGTTTATTACATTTAATTAGTTCACTAGAATTATTATAATCAATCATTTTATCTATTTCAATTTTATATACAATTAATATGCAATATAATAATTTTGAATTTTAACGGATTTATTCCGCACATTATTATAATATATAATTAGAAATTATATTTCAATAAACATATTTTTATTATAAAAAATCTATGTGTCGAGTCTATTATTTATTTATAAACCATACATATATTTTGAAATTTTATTGTAATTAGACATACTTGAGAATATTTTAATGTCATGTAATGTCTAATGCAGGTAGCTGCCAGTTAGAATAGTTAAAGTTAGGATATTATAGGTATTACTGAAATAAATATAGGTATCTAGGTAAATAATATATAAAATGTTATAATATAACTATTAGATAGACAATGGTCTATTGAACAATTATTTGATTTAATCAATGTGAAAATTACATTTAAAAATAATTCAAATGTTGATGGATAATTTACCTAAGCCATTGTTGCTACAGGAACAAAAGTATTTATTTTTCATTATAAAATTAATAATAGGACTTCTAAATATAACACCTATGTTTAAATGATGTTCCTATAAAAATTTATTAATTGTAATATTAATTTAATTCTTGGCATTGAAAAACGGTGTTGGTAAAAAAATTATTACAATGGTGTAAAAATCTAAAAAGTTTCATATGAAATATACAGCGTTTCAGACCAAATTTATTTGTTAATCATAGTTAATTTTTTTATATTTAAAAAAAAAAGAAAGGATACAAGTTTGAAATATAATTTTTACTATTTTTGTCATAATTTAACACAAAAAGGTATGAAAAAAAAAATACTATATTACACTGAACTTTCTTTCTATGACCAAGAACAACTTATGATGCGCCTTGTATGAAATATTCGAACTGAAGCTAAAAAATATTATATTCATATAAAACTGATATAAACTAAACAAATAAAAATACTACAAAGTAAATCAAGAAATTGTTTATATAAATATTTATTAAAACCTCCTTGAAGTTCATGATAGGAGAAATATTTTGGATAGAAATGTTAACATTCTACAGGCTCATACAATTTTAAATAAAACATAAATAATCCAAATTTAAAAAAAAAATCAATAATATTTACAGAAAAACCATCTGTTAATTTTCATTTTGTTTTTTCCTGATAGTTCATAATCCTAGAAATCTAAAATTTTCACCGAAATACTTATAATAGATTTTATTTGTATTTCAAAAAGGAGGTATAATTTCAAAAATATTCTATTATTTAAGTCAATATATAGTATAAAAATAAAATCTAGTAATAAGTTTGCATAGGTATAGTAGGCATAGGCATAGGTATATCTATAAAAAGTAACAGCTAAACAAATTTTAAAACATAATTTTTGGTTTGAATTTTTTTACATTTAGTTCCATATTCAAACAGTTTTCATAATAACTACAGTAGTTTGCACAATAAATTTACACATGTAATTTTTAAATTTTTTTGTGACAGTTACAATAAATTTTCTGTAGTTGTGATAATTCTTATAAAGAGAGAAAAACAATTAAGTAAATAATTGTGTAGTGTATATTTTTAAAACATTCAATTTTTTATGGCTGATGTAACATGTTAATCCTAACAAATATGAAACCATTAATATTCATCATTATAAAACTTTATTTTTGTATCTAAAATAATTTTTAGTTTCACAGGTTATTTAAAAAATATATAATTAAATTACTTCTTCTGTTTACTGTTAGTATAATTTATACCACCAGTTCTATATATTTTTATTAATTAATAATATTATTAACTGATTCTATCATCTAAACTGAAAATAATTAAGTAAGGCATAGATACTTTTATTTTCACTCTCTTATGTCTTTTTGAAAATAGTTGACCTAATGATTATACTATAGAAGAAAATTACCAACATAAAAGTATTTCAATAAAAAAAGATCAGATTTCTAATGAACGAAAAAAAAAAAGGCACATGTATAGGATGGGTTAGTAAATTTAATATATCAGTAATTTTTAGCTATGTTATGTATAAAATGAACTTTATATATACTTTTTATAGAAATAATTGTGAATATAAACTCTATATATATGTATTACTGAGTTATGCATACATACATCACTTTTTAATACATTCTCAGTCATCTTAATACTTAAAATGTGAAATTATATAACCTGAATAATACAATTATATTATAATTTATATAAAACATTTTTTAAAGGACTTGTGTTTGGTCGTACAGAAACCAAGAAAACCAATCAAATTTCTGTCAGTGATGACTTTGAAAATAATTTCTTATTAACAGCAACATCAAAAAGCAAACACATTAAACTAGTCTATTATCTATAAATATGTATGAACAAAAAACTGTTAATATTAAAATTATAAAAGCTGAAAATAAATAAAAATTGAATACAAATGAATTAAATATATTATTATATATTATTTAATATACAATAAATTATTACTGGTTTAAATACCACTCAATATTTTTTTTTGATTTGAAATTGGTCTTACATATACTAAACTAAATTTTTTGTTTATATTTTTATGCAAGTTGTAATTCAAAGATTTAACATCTGAAATAACTATTGATCTGTACAAAATTTTTAATTCTAATTTTTTTGTGTTAACTACTAAGATCTTGATTGAAAACTATGATTTCTTATTCTACATTTTTTTTCAAACTAAAAATACAAAATTTAAATTTTTCAAAAATTATGTTTACATAATCAAAGATTGTTATTTTATAAATATATTTTAAAACAACATTTTGGTGTAACTAACATTTATTAATGATAAATTGTCATTTTTCTACAATTTTTTGAAGTTAAGGATAATTTAAATTAGTTTCATTGTCATTATTAAGTAATAATAATTGATTCCCCAACTTGTCCACAGAAAACAATTCTGTGGTCAATTTCTGTAAGCTTTGAAAATTGTAGAAATTTAAGGATCATTGTTAGTAAATATCTGTAACACTAACATTTTACTTCAAAATATATTAATACATTTCCATTTTCAAATTTGTAAAAAAAATGTTTTAGTTAATAGTTTTAAAACATATAAAATAGAAGAATCTCTAGAAAGTATTACAATAAAAAAAATGTTTAAATATTGAACAAAAAACTATATTTAGTTTTTAGATTAAGTATTTTAAATATTTGACAATGGCAGTATTAAAAGAGATAAAAAAATAAAAATAAAATTATCACAATATTTAACTTGAAATTAAATTATACATTTTTTAGGTAAATGTATAAAATTAAATTATACCTTTTTTAGATAAATTTATAAAATTAAATAAATAAACAAAAATTAAATTAAAAGAAGTTATATAGTAGGCTGTTTATCTTATAACTTGTGTGTTTATTTTAATTTTCTCCTTGGTATCTGCCAAACCCAATTGTATAAAATTGTTGCTAAATTCAACCATTTGACTAAACATTTTTCTTATTATTAAGCAAATTGTATATCCATTTCCCTAAAACATAAAATCTGTTTTTTTTTTCTGCACTAATAATATTTTAAACTCAGAAATTTGTACCTTTTCTATTTCATTATTTTTCTTGTCTTCTTTATAGTATCTTTGAATACTTTATGTAAAGATCTACTTTAAATGAATTGGCTGGTCTTCTCATTTATTAGCTCAATCTGAAATAATATTTCTATTAACACAAAGCTATCTTATTTGCAAAGTAATCGCTAAATTAAAATTATAAAAAACAATTAATGTGGAAAACTTCTTTAAAAAAGTAAATAAAAAGTAATTATTATTTTTAATAAAATTGAAACAAAATAATAAATCACATTTTAAAATCTTAAATCAAAATAAATAATAATACAACATTTGTACATGTTTTTTTTTTCTTTCAATATTATTTAAGAAATTATTTCATATCGTAGAAAATAAGAATTATAACATTTTAAATTGTTTTGTTTTTATAATAAATATTTTTAAATTAGTTTATTAGGTTACTGAACAAAAAAAATTAAACACTAAGTTAGAAGTTTTAGGAGAAATAATGTTTAAGTGTAAGTCTACTAAAGACAACAAGTTTAGGTTAGATAATTACCCTTAACTCAAACAAGGTAAGGCAACATTACATTTGGTAGTAGTATGAAGTTTCATCTGCTTTAATATAGCAATATGATATTAATGGAGTCAGGAACTGAATAATGTCCAAAAACTCTTTCAGGACAACCAATTAGGTACTCCTATAATAATAATTAAATTATAATTACAGTCTTACGTTTTTAAAACAAAAATTTATTTAATTTGTAAATATAAAAATAACATAATGATATGCTAATTATTGTTAGTTAATAAATACCTGATGTACTACTATGTTGAACTAATGTAACTTAAGCTGATATAATACAAAATAGTACTGATAGTGAACAATATTAATTTTTTTCTGTTATTATACATTTGTACAAGCCATGTTAATAATTGTTCCTTAATCTCTGTCTTAACTAAATTACCTACCTGTTTATAATATTATGAATAATCTATATTGAGGATATTTGCCTTGATGAAATTTAACTTATCAAATTAATAAACTAATTATTTAATATCAAAGAAACTAAGAATATAACATTTTAATTTAGTGTTTTTATACATATATATGATACATATTTTTAAATTAATCGGTTTGGTTCAGTATAAATGTGTTATAATAATAAAAGCAAATAAAAACCAATCTAAAAAATAAACGGGTTAATAATTATTAATAATAAAAAAAAGCTGAAATATTAACTATTTAAATGGTATAATGAATAAAACTAAATTGCCACTCAAGACTCAATAAATAATACAAATATATATATATATATATATATTAATCATAATTATTATCTATAATCATCTATAATCTATATATTATCACTTGACTAGGATAATTAAGTTATATATAAGTTAAGTTTTATATTTTTGAATTCACATTTGAATAGTTGCAATTCTTTATTATTTGTTCTGTTTTTGTTACACAGATTATATACTATCTCCAAGGGTAATTGGGTAAAAATACCAAATTATTGTTTGAGAATTGATGAACTTCTCTCACGAACAAAATTGTTTTGGGTAATTCTTCTACATGTACCATTCACATAATTTGTATCAAAGTATATTATATAATGTATTAATGTATATTGTGTATAGTACTTATACATATATATATATATTTTATGTTACTGGAAATTTTGAAAATGATAACAGTTCCTAATAGTTAAGTTAGATTCTAATGTGGTCATGAAATGATAGACATATGGACAACTTGTGTCGTGCATGATTTGCAGCATACAGGCCTAAATTTATATTTAGTAACCCAATGAAAATAACAATTTGTTCCAATTGCCTTCAAAAATTTAGAAAGAAAATTATTTTATTATGTTTAAAACTGGATTATTAAACTATTATTACTACAATTCAACTCATAGTGATAAATGTTAATGAATGTGCACTAATGGAGGTTTAATCTAGAAAGTAGGTAGATTTAGAATAGATGTATGTTTGTATATGCAGTATAAATAAAAGTAAACGAGTATACTACAATAATAGTAGAAAAATTAAGATATAATTATTTGAAAATAATATTATGTAAAACAATTTGTGAAGAGATTAAATATCAAAAGACAAAATGTTATATGGCTCAAATTTTGTAAATCAAAATAATCAGAATAAATTATTATAATGATTTTTGTTAAAAAATAGATGTGTCAGAAAATAAAATAATAGAAAAATTATTCATCAGATAGCTAGTTCACGAAAATACAAAATTCTAAGATAAAAGTATTCTGAATTGTTATGATTCTAACGGTTTTTTGGAAAAAAAAAAAAAGGTGCGACCTGGATTCTGAAACTCATCTCGGTTTATAGAATAGGAATCAGTCTAAAGTATTAATTACGAATGTGTGATAAAAAAATTAAAAAATTAAATACCCAATGAAAAACGTTTAAACTTTTAATTAAGGATTTATATATTAATACAATATTATACATTAAATAGTGAGTACTTAAATAATTTTAAGTATTAAAATACCCTACCTATTAAGTTTATACTCTTTGTAACTGATAACAAATATTTTCAATTTTAAATCTATTATTAAAATGTAAAATAAAATAATTAAATAACTAAAAATTAATGTAACTTTTATATATTATGCATTTATTATTAAATAATTTATTTAAAAGTACAGTAACCCTCAGTGAGCTGTATAATTATAATAATTATTATATTAAAGAATAAAGAATTTACACTTGTATTACTATGATGGTTGTACACTATCTAAAAACCAACTATGCTATCATCTTGGTAGATTAGGTTAAGTTTCACCAAACACACAAAAACTGATAAAAATCCATACACAAACAAAATATTATTTAATTTTCAAAAATTGATTGGCCAAAAAAAATTGCATTACACTGAGATAGTAGCCGTAAATTAAATTTTTTGACACAGGAATATACCCAATGTCATTGAAATTATGTATCATATATTTGATTATGATACATTATCAATAACTTGAAAATTTACCAAATTAAAAAAAAATTAACGTGCGAAAATGTAATAATAAATGATTAATCACAATCCACTATTTCAAACGTTATCAATAAATTACAATCGGCGCGATTTTATTGTGATACATTTTTTTATTGAGCTGTAGACACACAGTATTTTTCTATTTTGTCTCTTTCCTCTCTTACCTCGTCACCTGACCTCTCTCTAAGTGCTGTCCATTAATTTATAGGTCTATATTATTGGTTCCAAAAGAGAACATACCGCTCTGACGTCCAGTTTAGGTTCGGCGGTTAGGTTATAGTTTTGGCAAATAACCAGATATAACCTGGTTACTGCCATAGAAATGGTCTGCGCGTATCTATACCTTGCCAAATGTTTGCCGGTTCAAGCATTGAACGAGAGAGACAAAATATTATAATTTACCCCGATTGTGTAAGAAATAATAAAATAACGTACGTTTCCATGATGAACATTATTTTAGTCGATAAGACATAATGATAAAAAAAATTCAACTTACTGGGTGTATTTAATTGTAAAGTGGAAAAATTAAATAATACGCTTTTTTTATAATATTAATTGGATCGAAATGGTGAATAAATGTAGTATCCGATGATGTCCAAAGATTCCATGCGTTTCAGTGCATAAGTTAGCAACTCCAAATTAATAATAATCGTAATAAATTTTTGTAGTTTTGCTTTAAATTATTTTGTCTGTACTACTGGGTTGTTTTTAGCATTCCCAAAAATGAAAAGCGTAGTAAGTTGTGGCTCAATGCTATTAGAAGAGTGGACATAAATTTTAAAACTACGAAGTATTCGAAAGTTTGCAATTTACATTTTGATGAAAATTGATTTTACTTTGAGCCTAGTTAAGAATAAAAAAATGCTTAAGAAAAATGCAGTGCCTAGTATTTTTCCAGGTAAAAAAAAATACGTATACTTTATTGTTCAGGTATTTAAATTTAAATTTATTATTATTTTTTAGAAATATATAATGAACTTTTTGCTGAAACTTTGTGTAGTATTAGTGTTGAGGGTGATAAGAGTAATTATGATAATGGTAGGTTTTTACATTAAATAAAATATATTATTTGAATTTAAATTTTATTATAATTTATTTTTTACATATTTAGATCCATCTGATCAGTTGGATATTATAGATGGTAGTATGGATGTCTTGGATCAAACCACAGTTATGCAAGAGCCAAGTAAATAATTATATAAAATAATTTAATTATAAATTATATTTTATTGTAATCATTATTTAATAATTCGTAATTGGTTTAGGTATCAATTTACTTGATGGTCAATCTGAAGCATTAACTTCATCGAGGTTAAAAAGTAGACTAGTTCAAAAAGTCAGGTATAATTTGATGGTCCATATTGAGTTATCATTAATTGATTAATTAATTACATTACGATTATTTCATTTCAGTAAAACAAAATATTTTGCTGGCAATTTCAAATTAGATGATAAATCAAACTCCAATGAATAATCATTTATGAAGAAACAGAAATATCATTTGATAGTAATAATTATTATACAAAAATGTGATTTCACAATTAAATATTGACAATATTTGTACTAAATTAATTGGTCTTATACAAACCAATATTTTTTTGAACAATGGAATAGAATTTTAAGTTTTTTTTTTTCATTGAATATTTACAATCTATAAATAATTAATTAGCACAATATGTAAATATAAGAAACAATTTTTTTTTTTTTTCATTTGAGTGGCATGAGAAGAGAGGCCATCCAATGATAGAACCCAACAATTTTAAAGGTTAAGCAATAAATAAATTGAAAAATGAGAATACAGTTTTTGGGAGCTGGGATGGCAACATAAATACATAATTAAACGTTTGCAATAGAATTTTGAAAATGTGTTAAAAAATGCATTTTTAGGTACTAGTTAGGCAACTTATTAAACTATTAGCAGTATCAGTATAAACAAATTTGGTAGTCACTGGGCTTTGTTATCAATTATTTTATTTCCAAATTTATCACTTAACAAAATAATATCGAATATCGATAATCAATTCAAGGTTTTATATTTTTCAAGATAATATTGATTTTAAATAATGTCGATTAAAAGCTCGAATTAAGATAAACCTTAATATATCTTAATTCGTGATTAAAAGTAATGTCAATTCTAGGTTTTTATATTTTAATACAATGTCTATTTAAATTAATAGAGATTCAAAGATTCTTAGTTTCAAATAATTGTACATTCAAAGTGACGTTTTTCAAAGTTTTTAGATGCTATCCATTGAGTCCGCGGGTAATTGTGTTGTTTCCAGTCTTGTATATCTTAGTCCGTAACCGTGCACATGGGAGCTCAGCGGGGGAGGGTCAAGAGGGGTACATGTTTTCTCTAAAAAATGATACATTTTCCGAAAAAAAAAAAAATTAAGTACTCTTTGATTCTATCAAAATAAATATATAACTAGGTATTTTATATTATGATTCTTATACAATGATATTTGTTAAGTTATTATTTGTATAAAAATAAATAATTTAATTGTCAACTGGAATGTATAATGTAAACTATAAACTGTAATAAACTGTAGAATATTATGATGTCTTGATTTCGTTTTCAGCACAGTTTTTTTAAAGCTAATGTTTGCATAATTACATACCCTTTCTTTTTCATTCTTTTTCAAGAAATACCAACCTTGTATCTATATACTATAAGTAGGTATTAGAATCCAGTTTCATTTTGTCCCTATCTGAAAATTGGCGCCATTGACCGTGACTAATTACAAATTGGGTACCATATAGTTTTCAGAAAAAATGATAAAAAATCGTAGCCATATCGGTCTGCACAAACACCAACGTTAAGAAAAAAAAAATGAAATAAAAATGTAGATACACCAAGGCCGAAAAAAATATTGTTTCAAATTATGTATTTATGGTCGTGTGCGAAACCACGTCGGGCAATTAGCAGGGGAAATAGAAAAAGCATTATAAGTGGAACTAGAGACCCAAGGTGGTAATTCACTTGCTGCGATTTTTTGTGCAAAACCACATCGGGTAGGTAACAAGAAAAAGCGAAGAAAATTATAGGTCAAAGTACTTTTAATTGGTATAACATTATTCCATCGATATAACTTATCGATGGATGGTCGTATTGGAATTAGGTACTTATGGGTTATCGCGAAAATACGGTCATGGAAAAAAAATGGTACTATGACACTTTAGGAGAGATTGGTTGACAGTTATAAATAATCCGTACAATTTAAACATTTTTTTTAAATTTTTTTTTTATGTATAGATTGGTAACGTTGAAATATAGTTACTGACTTCTTATCAATTCTTTGAAAACTGTAACTCTCTGTTGTAAATTATTGTTGTGTTATCAGTGATATCATTAATGATAATAACAACAAATAAACATTTTCGAACGCAAACTACTTAACAAGTATTTATTCTTGAACCAAAATTTGTTTATTATCAATTAGATTAATAGGTGGTTACTCAAAATATATTGTGTTACTTCGTATAGGCATTGCATAAACGACCGAAGAAAACATAGTTACTCGTAAAATACCAAGTGTACCTAATATTATTTACATTTGGTGTTAAAATATTTAATGAGTATTGCCCACCATGAAAACTTATAAATTGACTGTGCATCAAAAGGTTTTCAACAGTAAGTCAACTTTTCAAGTTATTTTATGGGTTGAAGTCTAGCTATTGGGGTAAAAAAAGTCGAAATATCGAAAAACGCTAAATTCATATAGTTTCTGTGCGCCTTGTTGACCACTGTCCCACGGTTGAATTTTCAATTTTTCCATTTAGATATGACTAGTTTAGAGGTGTACGTTTATAGGCTTAGTAAAATTGTATCGTTCACAGATGCTGTCTGGCTCTCGGTGATCAAAACTATACTTATAAATATTAATGTTTTTTTAGTATCTATAATAACCTAAATAAAAGTCAAAATTTTGATTTTTAAATTTTTAATACTTTTCAACGATATGACCTTTGGTTAGGTAATCAAAAAAGTGTTGAAATCATTAATGCAGTAAATTGAAAAATGGAATTCTAACTGCAGAATGTTAATAAGGTAAGAAAGAAGAATGAAAAATATAGGGGTAGTTTTTGATGTTAAATTTTTTTTTACCCCAAGAGTCAGACTTCCTACTATTTTATGTAGGTACATAATACTGAACTATTTATCTATATAATTGTTCACTATCATATGTGTCAATATTAGATGCAGAACTTATTATCAACTGTCACGATTTTCCAAATGCAGTCAGAGGGAATATTGTAGAAATTTATCATGCTGATTCTAAACTGAATAAGTTATTGCTTCAAGTTTTGGTTTTTAAAGACGATTCTAAAAGTAGAGGTAAGTATTCTCTGTTAATTACCTATGACGTAAATGCATTTTACCTTTCCATTCAAAATATTTAATTTTTTTTTGGACCTTATGTATATTTATAAGTTAAAAATGATACCGAAGTCAGAATGTAGTTATTCCACTATACATAATATGAGGAGCAAATCGAACTCATGGTGTTTACCGACAATTTTTTTGAATTTATAAATAGGAGTATTAAAGGACACAAATATTAATAAAAAATACGAGTTTATTAATATCTAATGTAACTCTAAATCATTTGCACTTAAACTATCTTTATACTTGTCACCACTATATGCTACAATGTTATTCGGTATTATATATTGGGTTTTAAAGACTATTTTTAATTCTTAAAAACTTTGTATAATGATCAATACCTGTTTCTTATCTTACATTGTTTTAAAAACATATATTTGGAAAGATTTATATCTAGCTATAAATATATTTCTTTTTTATTATAGTCACTGTGTCAGTGATTATTTTGCATGTCACCATAGTCCCTCAATTGTACCTTTTATCTAGTTCGTTAAAGTTGATGCTATTTATTGAATTTCCATAATATCTTTTCTAAAGTATTACATATACTTATTTTTAAGTATTTTTAAATTATTATAATATTTCCGTACATTCATAAATTTTTAGCAATACTTTTAACAAAGTAACGAGGAAATTATGATTGATGAATTCTAATTACATCATAATTTTTATCAAGTTAAAATGCGTGAGTTCCAAAAAAAAAATTATGTAATTTAATAATTCAAACCATTAAAAATCATAATTACAATATTATCTACTTTTAATTAATTTCTATGTAATTTTTCAGATATAATTAGCATTGAACAAAATATAGCTAGTTTATTCAATCTGCGTGTATATAGTGATGTTATAGTAAACATTGTGAGTCCAGAATCTGTTTCTTTAGATTCAATTGAGTTGGTATTTAGAGATCAGTATCTTGGAAGATCAGAAATGTGGCGTTTAAAAAATTCAATGGTTGATACTTGTGTTTATCTTGCTAAAAAAATTGAGTTTTGCGGTGGTTATACACGTTTACAAATTTATCAAATGTGGAGAAAAGGAAAAACTGTTACGTGTGGGGTTATCAGCAATAACACGAAGGTTTTTATTCTATTATAATTTGTAATAATGTTATACTTAATTAAGGCACATGGCTTGTAGAATTTTAATATTTGAATATTTACATTATTTTATAAAATATATCATTTTTAGAAGACAATAACAAATGTTTCAATACTAATGTTGGTATAAATGTTTAAAAAAAAAAAAACTGGAGTGTGTACTCTATTCTAAGGTGTATTGTTGAACTTATAATTACTTCATCTAGAGCTGCAAGTCATAAGTGCTGTTTATTATTAATAAAATATTATTTTAATAATTTTAGATATATTTATTTACTAGATAATATTTAGATCAGCTACAAGTATGGTTTACATATTTCTTCAAATGACTTCTGAAATGTGGGAATTCAACTTTTTAGGTGACACTTATTTTGAAAAATCTGTTGATGGGTTTTTAGTTGATTTGTTTGAGAAATGGAGGGTAAGTTTCAATACTATTTATATTATATTAATTTTAAGTATTAAGTAATGTTATACTAGTATTTTGGAAGTAACCATGAAGTTACACTGGTTGTATTCTCACGAGTATTTTACAAAGCTAAAAAATTAGAAGAATTTCCTGAAGGTATGAGAGAATGTCTTCAAATAGATTTTAAGAATCGTTTTTATGAAGATTTTTACAGGTAATTTAACAATTCACTTTACAAATAAAATAAATTTTAAGAGTAATTATTAGCACTTAAATAGTATATTGAAATACTTAATAATAAGTATAAGTAATACATTTTTAATCTGTAATAATCTCATAGTTGCTATAGAAAATTAATGTCTAAAATATTTACTAAAATAATAAAGTAAAAACAAAATTATTAAAATGGTTAATATTCGCAAATAAATATATAATTAAAATATATATATATATATATATAGAAATGAGAAATAAATTTATGAAAGAATGTGTGGCATGGAGTATTATGTTAAGTGTATTATACTACCAGTTTCGAATTAAAAATTCATCATTAGGTATATCACAGTCAAAATGTAAAACTACTACATTTTTACATTTCACTTTTTTTGAATTTAATTTTCAATTTGAAACTAGTCGTATAATGACTAGTTATGACTCACTCATCATAATACTCCAAGCATTTATTCATTTTTTATTTATATATTTATTTACTATATCTATAATAATTATCCCATTTATCTTATTGTATTTTTAAAAATGAAGTCTTAGTGCCTTATGGTAAATATAATATTTATTATAAAATAAAACAACCTTAATTTATTGAATTAGGTGTTTTTGTTTGACTATATACCAACAATTTGAATAAAACAATAGTTAACCCTAAATACATTATCCTACATGAACTATTATTTTAAACTCACTTTTTGTGTCTTGTTTTATTTATTAGAGTAGTTATTCAAAATGAAAGATATGAAGATTGGGCTGAAGCTTCATTAATGTTACTTAATCGTCTTTATTATACATATAAGACAGATGTATTAAACTATCATCATAGGGTACTTCAAGAATCTGGTATTTCCACAGATTCAATACCAGAAGCTTATTTATCTCAAGCTGCTCAAGGCAATATACTTGAAGTATTAAATATGGCATTAAATGGTATGTATTATTCAATGTTATTCTTTATTATTATTAAATTAACTATTATTTTATAAAATAATATAATATTGTCATCAAATAATTAACTTTTATAATTTTAGTTATTTAAGATTCTGATTAAAGTAAGTAATGCAATGGTTTTACTATAAATTGTGTTGTATATAATTTTTTTTTATTATAATTTACCTATTATCATTTTGTTTGTCTATTAATATAATTTTAATCAGCAGATTTTCTTTAATCACATCAAAAGAAGTTTCAATTACATAGCATTTTTTTTTTAATGTGTTATACCTTTCTTAATAACTGGGAAATGTATACAACATCAGTCTGTGACAAAATTAATTTGAAATGCACTGAATAATATAATATATTCAATGTATATCATATTTAGCTCAAATTCAAAAAGATGAACATACTTTGTATGTGTGTGAGCCACTATTATAGGTGAGAAGTTGGGAAGTTAGCAGAGGGAAAATTAAATGTATGTCTGTACAAAACGATTAACCATTGCTAACAAAAAGATGATTCTCAATGGAGTTAGATTGTTAGTGTTGCTTTATCAACAATTTATATGTTACATTATGGTAAAATAATTCATATGCATAAGTATCACTTTAGTGAGATTTCCTTTCGAAAAAGTGCTATCATTGTAAATCAGAGCAAAATTCTTGGTAGAAAAGTTATTCGTAGAAAACAAAATAAATTCCATTGTAAAACCAATAAATTCCTCTCTCCAAACAGAATCTTAAAGTATATTATAATTACATGTATGAGTTTTTCATCCCTTATATTGGAGACAACTATTTTCATCAAATATTTTTATTTATTTATTTTTAGTATTTGAAAAACATTTTATTGAAAGGAGTTTGGACCGGACTGGTCAATTAGTAATTGTTGTATCACCTGGTATGGGTGAATTTGATGTGGATAGACAATTAACAAATATTACAAAACAAAGAGTTATGGATAATGGAGTAGGAATTGATTTGATTTGTGTTGGTCAAGAGCCATTGTATGCTGTTCCATTATTTTTGGTGAGAAAAATATTTATTATAATAGGTATGTTTTATGGTGTTAGTGAATATAATACAGAGAGTAACAGAACTATGTAACAAATGTAATAACTTTTTTTCTATAAATATTTTTAATATTTTTTTTTTTCGAATTATTATTACATCTTAATTATTGATTACATTTTATTAATGTTTAGAAAAATGTAAATTTTGTGATCAAAAACTATTACTATGGTTGTTGAGTCAATTATTTGTATACAGTTTTTTAAGTTTTGTGAAATATGACATTTTTGAGTGCTGAAATTTTCAAATGGTTAATTCAATTTTTCCGTAAAATATATTATATAATTTGATAATAGTCAAAAGTTGGGAGTCAATCATTTTATCAATAGTCAAATATAATTTATTATTAGTAAAATTAGAAAGCAAAAATTTGGATTTTAACAAACTTTAAAAACTGGTGGCATAACCTAATTAAGTGAATTATGTAATGCAAGAAAAATGATTTTTACAAAATGTTTGCATAATTATGTTGAACAAATTTAAATAATTTTTTGTTTAAATTTTAGTTTCAAAATCGTGATGAATTATTAGGAGATGATTACAGTATTCCACATTGGATAAATTTAAGGTAGTTTATTTACTAAATATTTTTTTAAGTAAAACATTCACTAGAACTGAATCTGAAAAATAATTTAGTCCTAGACTTATAGTTACAGGTGTCTCCAAATTATTGTATAACACTACATATTTAATTGGAAGATTATGGTTTTCATTTTTTTTGGTTGGTCTGTTCAGTTCTATTGTTTGTATCGCTTACTTTTAACATTATGATTTTATAATTTATAATTCTTAAAAATAATAAAAATATATAATTAGTTTTTACAGAAGTAAACATATGCCTCCCCGTTCAAGTTTTATTCCTCGGTTAAAAGTACCCTATGCATTTTCAAATATTGTATTAAACCGAAAAAAAGATTCAATAATAGTGCCACCAAAATCTTTAGTGGTGGCTTCAATGCGTGATACATTTACAAATTGTGAACAAGACTATTTGAATTATGATGCAGATGTGTTTGATAATAAATATAATGATTTACCAACTAGATGTGAGTAAGTTACTATAATTTTTGCGTGTATAATATAAATAGAATAAATAAATACATAAAATGCATGTAAACTTAACATAAATTATATTAAATTTTAAATATAATCCAAACTTTGAATATTAAAGTAGTGGTTAATAAATTACTTTTGATAGAACAAAAAAAGAAATTTGGAAAAGGTATATTAAGAGATTTCGAGGGTTATATTGTGGAGGTTTTTTAAAAAAAAAGGATTCAAATGGTGTATGTGGATAAACAACATGTTACTCACTAATATGGTAATACATTAAAACACTTGTTACTATTATACAAAATTATAAACATTACGTAAGGTATTCATCATCTCTGAAAATATTAATTTTTTTTAGAATTTGTTTTTTAGAATGTTTAAGAAATAATTAGCTCTAAAATGTTACATTATTTGATATTTTGTTTCCCTTATTTTAGAGGGTGAAACCACTACCTACTTATGATTTTCAAATGGTAACCTACATTGAAAATTCCATTAACAGGTGGAGTTAAGTTTAAATTAACTCTTAAGATGTTGAAATTTTTAATATCCATTAACTCGTTAAGAAGATATTCCACTTTTAAGTTTGGGTAGATGGTAGATGTTTAATTAATACATTTGTGAACATGGAGTCCTACATGATTGAAAAATTTGTATTTACATATAATTAACACACTTGAATTTAATATCAATATTTACATGTTTTAATGTTATACTTTGTTATTACAACTGATCTCCAGAGGTTTTTGTGGCTGATGCCTACCACCCTCTGCATCTTAGCTCTGGGTTCTACTTGCGGGCGGTCATGGTGCTGGAATGACTATGGCGAGCCCCCGCTGGTTCAGGGTCATCGTCCCTGGGCTTTTTAGGGCCCCTATCTTTCTCGTGACCGAGATGGGTTCCCGTTCGCCCATTAGGTGCAGTGGATTAGCTTTACTATCTCCTGCCAGTCCCACAACCACCAGTCGAGTTAGGCTCCTCAACTTTGGGAGCACTAGGTCCGGAGCAGCCAGGCCAATCTGGCATGAAGTGGGGCTCCCCTGCCCGTGGTACCGACTAAGTTTGTTTTAAGTTGATGTCGGTGGGTCAACCCGAGACTACATCTCTCCCACTAGTTTGCTCCCCAGCCGTCTAGTGGTGGGCCTAAATTCGTTACTACAGTGAGAAGGTCTTCCAATGTTCATTTGATAAACTGATTAATATTATCTAATATTATTAGTATTATTATGTTAGGCATTCTGTATACTTGTTTATACCAAAATACATAAATACACGTGTACACGAGATTTATCAAATTTATAGGTTTATAGAACCCAATGTTAATTGCATGTGTTTATTTTAAAACAGTGTGTACAAATGAAATATTAAGCTCTAATAGGAGAGTAACAGAACATCATTTGTAGTTTGTAATGGTAATATTACTATGGGCTATTTATTTCTTAAATGATTTAAAAAAAAAAAAAAAAAAAAACAAATAAATGATACATAAATAATAAATGTCTTACAATAAATTGATCACTCAGTATAACTTTATACAATATTTTTAAATTAGTGGTGTGTATAATGAATGGGGAATTCGTTTTGGTTAACATCATAGTTTTGCATTGTATTAAACATCATTATAATAATACTTGGAAATATTCATTTTTTCAGTAGCACCAATAACACCTTCCGCCATAATACTGTCAATAAAGTTGATACAAGAAAGAAAAAAATTAGTTCATGCAGTATTGATGTAAATTTGGATACATTAATTGCTTTAAGCCGTAGTCTTTCTCCTCTTAAACAACGTAGTATAACACCTCCACCCAAAAATCCGTGTTTTGACAGTGAATTTAGTGAATTTGTTAATTTATCCTGTAATAGTAAGTATAGTATAAAGTAATTGCCAAGGTTATATAAATATTTAGTTTTTAACTTAAACTTTTTTAAGGTTTATTATTCTATAATTTGTATTCTAGAAATGAGAAGTCGCAGTTTTGATGACCTGAAAAAGATTGGAAATGAATCAGTTAATCAACGAGCTAAAGATACAGAAAATTCACAAGCTGATCGCACACTACTTAATCCATTTGACAAATCACAATATCTTGTCAAGTTAACATCAAATCGAAGAAGATGGAGTCATACATTTCCAGAAAGTAAACAATTACTCACATTTTTAGATGGACATGTTTATAATTTAAATAATAACTACTAATATTATTGTTTAGAATGTATAAAAACTAAAAAGTTTGCTCATGAAGGTAATGGAAATAAAAATGTAAACAATGCAAAACGTGTCAAATTTTTAAAGAAAAAAAGATTATATTGTATGATTTACATATTATTTCTTATTTATCATGCAAAATTAAATACTAATTACCTAATTATTATTTAGTTAAAAACTTTGACATTGAAAAATCATTAAATAAACAAATTCGGAAAAAGCAAAGTGTTAAACGTTCTTTTCAATCAAATGAATCCTTAGGATCAACAAATGGATGTTCATCAAGTTAGTCTAATATAGTATAAATATTGGATACATTTTTTTTTTTTAAATTTATGTTAACTTATTTTATGTACATATGTAAATTAATGTTTTAACAGTTGTTGATTGGAAGTCAATGGTATTTCCTGCATGTTTGCCAATAACTACAGACTATTTTCCTGATGATGTAAGTCTTCAGTCATTTTATGTGTTTTCAAATTATAATTTATTACCAGAGGATGTGAATGCTGAAGTTGCTCTGCAAAGAGCTGTTTATCGCCCACCACTTGGTACAAAGGAAGTATTTTATCAAATGGTGTACCAACGTCTATCCCAAGTAAGGTTCTATAATTGATATTTA
Source organism: Cinara cedri (assembly GCA_902439185.1). NCBI lineage: Eukaryota > Metazoa > Arthropoda > Insecta > Hemiptera > Aphididae > Cinara > Cinara cedri. The sequence continues at coordinate 255,594 of CABPRJ010001948.1, read as the reverse complement.
GTATGTTAAATATAACATTAAATTGATCCATTTATTATATTAAAGCCAGTTAGAGATTTTCTCAGTAAATTATTTTAATCAAATTACAAATAATTAAATTGATGTGTTTATAAGGACAGACATACTTTCCATTGCTAATGAAAATCAATTCAAAGTAAAGTTTTTGTTATAAATGTACATTTTTCTCTGGTTTCTTCAATTATTATGAAAACCACTTGGGAAATAAAAAAATAACTTTCTGGTTTAAGTACCAAGTACATAATATTTCCCTTCAGAAAAAGTGTTACACTTAATATACAGTGTGTTCACATTAAGAGGTACTAATAAATATTTCAATAGTTCGATACTTATCATTCAGTCTTGCCCATCACTTATACCTATTTATACATATTATATGTTAGATACTACCATGCTGATGAAAAATAATTTGGTCACTGTTATAATTATTATTATATAGTTACCAAGTACTATATTTTAGTTTATTTTGTTTGTACTATGCTAGAAACCTTTGCAAGAAGAAGTACACTCAACAAGTTCTCAAAGCTTCAAGGGATCAGATGAATGGTGTAGTAATGTCTAAAGGACAAATAGACATAATATATTCAGTTTAACATAGATAGATTATTTGTATACTTTTGTTAGTTTTATCCTTAAATTATTTCAATTCGATTTATAATTTTTATTTACTTGTCAAATTTGAAAAAAAAAAAAATATATAAATAGCCAAATAATCAACTATTTAGGCTAATTAAATATTTTTGTTTATAAAATAGGGTTTCCAATTGGTTGTAAATAAAGCTGACCACAATGATCAGAAAAAAAAGATTAGTAGTCTTGTTATGAGACCAACCCAGTCTATTGCTGAACCCTTTATTGAAATGCGACTAAGTATTGGAAGAATTGTACATATAGTCACTTTATGTGGTTCAGAAATTCGAGTAACACGGTATAGGCCCAGGTAAATGAAATCATTTTTTTTTTTCTAATATTTAATTATTTTAAGATTACAAACCAATAAAATTAAACCATAAATGTTACAATTATGAACTTATAGGGCACAATTATTCGGCCAAGTATTAGTATAAATATTTAGTATTTACATGATAAGGACTTGATTTGCAGAGCTAAATTTTGGAGATACTTAGCCTATTTTTACCTATGATAAAAAAAATATAAAAAATCTATTAAAAAGTCTACAGAGTGATTTTTTTTATCATGAACCAGAAATTATCTCTGAGAATTTTAAATGAATTTGATTCCTGGTTTGGTTAAATATATTTTTAAAATGTTGCAATTTGTATGATTTTCTGAAAAATGTGTACTTTAAATACTTAAAAACTACTACATTTTTTTTTTTCAAGCATTTTTGCCTACCAAAATAATTTTATTAACATAAAACTAAATAAACCATGCATTTTGACTTAAAACAACAGTAAAAATTCATTACAAAATTTGTATTAGTTCAATACTAAATTAATAAAATAAAGTAAAAACAAAATTATTAAAATGGTTAATATTCATAAATAAATATATAAATAAAAAATGTATGTATAGAAATTAAAAATAAATGAATGAATGCGTGGCCTGAAGTATTTTTTTAGTATTTATGATAAGTGTATTAAGAACCATTTTCGAATTAAAAATTCATCATCAAGTATATCACAGTCAAAATGTAAAACACTACTGAGTATAAAAAATGTATTTTTTTATTTTTATTATTTTTTATTAGTTTAATATAATTCAAAAAAAATTCATATATAATTTATTACAACTGCCAGAATCTTAATTACAAATCTTTAAAAAATGTAGTATTCTTTTTATCAAAATTTTAAATATCCAACAATCTGTTTAACTTAAACAGGAGTAGGTGGCTTCAGTTTATTGAATAAAAAAAAATATTAACATACTATTAACTCAACAAAATGTATTTATTAGTAATTATGTTATGTTAAATTTGTGAATTGTATATTCTATTCATATATGTATGTGATAAATTTTGGTTTTTATGATTTAATATGTAGATTTCCATATGCCACATTCGAAATTCAATATCGATATCGGTTCCAAGCACCAGATCATTCAACATATGGAATCTCATGGATTTCGTTTATTACTGAAAAATTGGAAAATTTCAATTGGAATTATATGGATAATTATTTATGTGTTCGAGGGGATATGGATTATGCTTTACATGAGGTTTGATTTTTATTATTATGTATACTTATGAAAAATAAAAAATATTTTGATTTTTCCTTTCGAATATAAAACTCTAATTTTGTGTGGTACCCTATATTGTGTAGTTGAAAATTTCACATCTTAAATCAAGCTACAGTTAATAATTTATTAGTAATAATTGCTTTATAGAAGTTGAAATATTGGCGATTTCGGATGTACCTTCTTCCATGGCGTCAAGAGGCTACAAAAGTTATTATGGGTCATTTGCATGAAAAATTTTATTGTGATATTTATAAAACACCTACAGTAGAAGAGCAGAAGCGATTTACTAATAAATTTATTAAATTTCTTGAAACATGGGTAAATCGTGTTAAACGACCAACCATAAGCCTTACAGTTAGTTATAATTTATTGTATATTCTTTATATTTTATAAATACTTCAAAAATGCACTAATTTACTTTATTATAGAGCGCAAATGACTTATCACCTTATAGAGACCGTGCTAACTCCTCCTCTTTACATCCATTTGAAAGACCACAATCAAGGTTTGCATAATTATTATTAATTTTCAGTTTTTGAAAAAAAATTTTAACAAATACTTAAGATAACTTATCACCTATTTTAGATTCTGAATGTAGTGAAGAAGCTGTTTGATTTATTAATATATATATTTTTTATTTATATATTTATTTACTATATATATTCTTTACTTTTATAAAAAAACATGTTCAATTAAAATGTTTAGATTATTACATTCTATATCTTAGAACAATATTGGGTCTAAAATGTTATGTGGTCTACACAAAAAAATGTTGGGAGGGGGGGAAATTATATACAAAATTGTTTTAAACTTGATTAATTAATTACGAAATTTAAATAAATTATTTATTGGATATAACTTAAATTACAAAAAAAAATCAAATTAAAAATTTCTTCTAGGTTTTTGTAATATCTGGTACCAAATTTTCTATTTTAGGAATAATCTTGTCACTTCTAACATGAAATTTAAATGATTATTGGTTAATCTTAATTTAACTTGAGATTTATTTCTATTAATAAATAAAAATAGTTACTTACATTGTTAAGTACTTCTAAACAGCAATAATTTTACACACACACATACATCCTACTTGCACATATTTGTAAAAATCTGATATCTCAATTAAATATATTTGCATGTGCTGGAACTTTTACTGCATCAAATTAAAAAAAGAAATTAGAACAAGACAAAATTAGTTTCTAAAAATTTAAAAACATATTTTTAAATTTGGTTTCCAAACTTTTAATTTTTTTTATATATATACTTCAAGTAGAAAATGGATTCATTTTTACTTATTTTAGAGGCCACACAAGTTTATTGTAATTACATCTTTCCTTTGTAATTTTTAATTTAAATTTAAAAAATGCTTTGTGAACAATAAATCGACCATTAATAGTAAATAAGTTTTACTCTGGATCCTAATAATCAGTAGTACTATAATCAGTATACTATCAGTGATTTTACTTTATTTTGGAATTTTGATAAACAGTAACATTATATTTGTTTACAATTAAATTTACAGAATAGTATTATAAATAGTGTCGAAATATACATATTTGAGAAATTAAAACTGTGTCCAAAAACTAAATTGGATGTTAACTATTGACAGGCATATATATTAACAATATAAATAATTCTATATGTTTAATAATAATATTGGACATGCTTGCCCTATTTATTAGATACTAATTTTTCCATAGATGCCACTTATTTAAATAATTTTTTTGAATTCCAAACAGTATTGTTAAAAAAATTTGACAAGTGAGATGATAAATCAGTTTTTTTAGATTTGGAGTATGAGGGATTTATTGGTTTACTCTGAGTGTATTTTTTTTCTGTCTGTAAACAAATTTTTGAAAAAAAATCTTGCTCCTATGTATAGAGTGTAGAATCTTTTCTTAAAGATAATTTTGTGTAGTTAGTACAATAGAAAGATTATTTTTTGATTTTCCAAAGGATTTATAATTTAATTAGTATAAACCAGAAAAAAAGTTATAAGTAAACAAGTATTTATGGTGTTACTAATTTCATTGTTTTTAATTAATATTCATTATGTTTTCTACCGAAAATATTGTTCCAATAGAAAAATAACAAGATAATTTTTTGTTACATTTTTAAGTTCTAGTTCATGAGAAAGTTCCTCCCCAACTACCCACCTTCAACAGTGAATACACTCGTCCCCAATATCAGATTTTTTAGTTCCATTTTGGCTACAAGAAAAAAAATAGGACCAACACTATAAAATTTTCAGTTTACTAAGCTTCACTCAGAATCTTTTTTTTTTATTGTACTGATTAATTGTTAAATTACTTTATATAAGCTGTATCCTATTCTTAACTAACTTTCTACCTACAAACATAGCTTACCTTTAATGTGAAGCATGTTTGGTTTTTTTTTCCATTTTAATTTATCATAGTATTTATTTTACTTTTGTATTATTTTAGGACATGTTCTAAAGTTTATGATAGAACAATTACATCACTATTTCCTGAAACTTATATTCCAGATGATGCTAGTGATGATTCTGAAAGGTACAAAATAAATTATATTGATACATTATATTCACATGAAAGTATAATTTATGTTAATTATTATTTATTAGTAATCCAGTGGAACTGGTTATAAATGAAAGTTCATCAAATGTTGAATTAGTAGAATATATGTGCAATACACAAATTGGTATTGGTTTTGTGAACAGAAACATGGGATTACCACAAAATACATTTGTCAGTAATGATGCAATTAAATGGCTTATGGACAATTTAAAATCTTTTGATAGTAGAAGCAAAGCTGTTGACCGCTTACAGGTTATATTGAAATGTATTATTTTTCTATCTATATTAATTTTTATCCAGTTTTACTATATTTTATTAGGATATTTTAAATGAAGGATTAATTTGCCATGCATCTGGAGATTCATCTCATCCTTTTATTGACGGATTTTATTTATATTATATGCCAGTGTGTGAATCACCTACTGACCAATGTAATTATTTTATAATATTTAATTAATACTATTAATTCATTACTACAATCAGATTTGTATGTGTATAGCTTTTCCTAAACATGATTTTCAAGCATTTGAAAATGAATGGGTTGAAGTGGAAGTCAAGGAGCCTATTCAGTATCCGAGTGATTCAGATATTTTAATGGAATCTTTGTCATTGCCAGAACCACTTAAGCATAGTTCTAAGTGGGAAGGTGCATAACTATCTGTTTGAATTATATATTATTATTATACTTATTATTAATATACATATATATTAATTTTTTTAGTTCCATGGTACAAAGAAGCTCATTTAGAGGTAGATGTTAATAGTAAAAGTGACTGTGTAGAATGGGGCCATGCTCATTATCAATCACTTTATCGCTGTGATCATGCATATGAAATTATAGCTCAGTGGGTAGCAGCATCTGGCTCAGTTGTAGCTGATTTGGTAAAATAACTCATAAATTTAGTTTTAAATTAATTACATTTTATATTTTATATCAGATCTATACATGGGCGCGAACAGCACAAACTGGTGGATTTCAATTGATACCATTACCAGCTGATCCTTTTGCTTTACCATATACACTCAAGGCTGATCCACTGCGTGGTCCAGTTTTTGTACCAATACATTTGGAATGTCTTTTAAAACAAGGCGAAAATAACTTATTTCATGGTAATTTGTTAGTATAATTGTTATTGTTAGGACATAAAATTGAATACATTAAGAAACTACCAAAATTATATTAATTATGGATTCCCTAAACCAATGGTTTTCAACCTAGGGGTTGTGACTAACAAAGGGGTTTTGCTGACAGTGGGTCATTTCGCCATCAAAAGAAAAAAAAATAAGGAAATTCTCAAGCTTCCAATGGAGGTTGTCAAAAAAAAAAAAAAAATGATAAAATCTACAAATCTTATTGTAATGAATACTATAAGCTCAGAAATGAAATTAGTTTTCATTCTGACTTTTTATATCTTCATAAATTGAGTTTAAAAATCTATAAATTGAAAATTGGCGGCAATCAAATGTGTGTTACCCGGTTTTTGGTTTTGTGGGTTACCACTGTGACTGAAATCATACCTTATCATGTATCTCTTATTGATAATGTTATTAATACATTTTAATTAGTATGGTACCTTAATATACCTGATATTTATAGTATACATTATTCTATTGTGTTTAACAAAACAATATTCCAACATTATGAAATATTCAGTTTCTAAAAGTATAATTACTCATTACAGTGCTATGTTATTGATATCCAGTTAACCAATTTTAGTGAACATTTTTTTTTTTTTTTTAATATTAGTTTTATTTGCCTCCAATTGATGATTTTAACATAATTATTAGTATGATCTTGATCAGTAAAGACTCAATCCTGTATATTTCATAAGAATGGTTATTATTATTATATTAGGATGAGTTTATCAATACAACTATCAATAATGTGATTATAGTGATAATTTGTCAACAGTAAATATGATAAATATAAATTGTATACTAGCAGACCACAATTATAAACATATAAAACTTAAAAAAAAAATATATATATATATTAATAAATGGGATACTTTTTTTTTATTGCTAAATTATCTTTGTGGAAATATGACTTGTCCTGCATCAGAAAACCACTGCCCTAAACAGATCTTATAGTTAATTTATTATTATTATTATTATTTTTTTTTTTTTTTTTTTACAAAGAAATAACCTTAAATTATGCTACTTGTTTAAGATATTTAAAGTTTAAAATCATAAAAAAAAAAATTAAAAAATAAATAACAACATTTTAAAGTAATTAGCAACTACTACTTACATAGAATAATTAGGTATGTATGTAATGTATTTACATTAAACAATGAAATTAATAAAATACTTAAAAATTATAACAAATTCTAAAATACAAATAAAATTCTCTTAAGTAAAACTGTTCTAGAGATATTTAGTGCAACTTCCCATGTTCATTTCAATCAAGTTGATATACAACTAAGTAGGCCCCCATGTACTTTTGAAAGTACACAAATAAATATTTGATTTATTGCCTGTTCCAAAAAGCTGACCTAGATTCTACAATTTGTTTTAAAACTTTATAATTTTATATATTTAAAAATGTTTACATATTTAATACCTATGAAGAATATTCTGAGGATTCATGGTCCCAAAGATTATTACTATTTCAAGAAACTATACTTTATCGGTTTGGGTTTGTAATATGCAATTCAAAAAACAATAATGACCGCGAATCATGCCGATATCATAACCAATACATTCATCTTACTGGTTCGTAAATAAATTTAATAAATATTTTGTGTAAAATATAAAAATGTTTAGTGTGCAATTTTTTATTCACAGGCAATGTATTTGTGTTAATACTTTCTGATTTAATTGATGAAATAACAGAGAAGAATGATTCTCCTGATCAAGGATTAAGTGATTTAGAAGCTGGAAATAATCAACAAGAAACACTATTGAGCCCTCATATGGAGTACATTACACGGCATGTTTATCATAGATCACCCAAAGATAATGATCCAAAAATTGAAAAAAGGGTGGGTAACTTATTAAAATAAATTGATAAGTAAAAAAAATGTAAATAATTTGTTTATTGTTTATTTATTAGATTTGTGTACAGAATTTTAATAATAATATTATAAACTTTGTAAAAAAATTATAATATACTATTTTATTAACATTAATTGTTTGTGTAGGTTGGATATCTTTGGGCATGGAATCATATGGTGAGTCGTAGGTGGAAATGGTCAAATCCGGCAACTGGTGATGAAGATTTTCAAAATAAACTGTTAAAAGATTTTAGACATTTTTGTAGTAATAAAGATGATAGGCTATTAAAATTTTGGAATAATTGTAAAACTTAATAATGAAATGTCAGGAATAAAATTATGACTCATAGTCAGTTAATTAATTACTCATACTGCTTACAATCCTTTTTAAGTATTCAATAAAATATAAACTTGTTTTAATTATGCTTAGTATTAACTGTGAGATATTAGTTGATAATTTTTTTTTCTATAAAATATACTATTGATTTGAAGTAGTTAAAACAATGAATTATTATTTTTATATAAGTACTAGAATGCTCAATGTGTTCTTTTATTGAGTGGTTCCCAAATTTGTTTTCTAGTGATGCCCTTATTTGGACTAAATTAAGTCACAGTGCCGCCCTGCCATGAATACCACAAGGAATATATATTTAAAAAAATACATACATACTTTGCACTGTTTATTGTAAGTGAGAAGTTGGAAAGGTAGGATATAGAAAGGAATTTCTTGTACTACTTGATGTAATACTTTTTGTAAATTTTCCGGGTTTTTTCGAGAAAAAAAATGTGAATTTTCGAAATACAAAGAACTGTTAGGAAAAAACTTTGAACAAATTATGCACTGCCGCTGGCGATCATTAGTCTCGGTAAACCCCACTTCTAAAAAACTTGTATTTATGGTTTTTGGTCTGGTTCATAAAGTTACCCTTACTTGACTTACTTTAAGTTGTACATTTACTAATTTGGGCTATGCTTGACTACCTTCATTTATGATGCATTCTTGTACTAATTCAGTTCAATGAGATGATTTTGAAGCAGGCTTCTTATTAGCAGATTCACCTTTTAACCAACCAATGTTTATTTCAGGGGGTGAGTGTGGTATTTTACATAAATAGGTTGTCAAATCAAAAATGAGTTATGGACCGATTATTAGTCATCTTGTTGACAATACATTTTTAAAAAAAATTTAGGTACCTGTAGTTACCGTGGCATTTTTGTTAACTTATTAAGTGTTATATTAATTAATCAGTTAGTACATAAACAATTGAAAAATGTTTTTGATAATAAAAGGTCAACATTTGAATATTAAAACAATCAAACAAATTAAGTAGGTACCTACATTATATTACCTACCTATTATTATTTTTGTAATCATTATCATTAGGTAGTGCATTTTTGTTCAAATATATTTGTTAAATACCTACTGCAAAATAACATTTCAACAATTAAAGTTGTATTTTTTTTAACAATGGACTAGACGTGGAGTTCATCAAACAATCCCCCCCCCCCAATTTGCTGTCCGCCTATTAACGAAATATTGATTAGTGTACAAATGAATTGCGAAAATTGTTTCCTCCTGAAAATTTATCACTTCAAATAGCTCGTAGGTGATTTAATCATATCATAATAAGATAAGGACAGTGTCGGCGCAAGTATACAGAAAGTGCAATAGCACCGGGTCTCGCGCTTTTATGGGGTACCTATGAAAAATTTAAAAATATTATAATTTAAACAGGGCCTCGCAAATCATAGCGCCGGCACTAAACAAAAAACTCTATCACTTAGAGGTTTTTAGCCCCTTATACCCTTTTAAAATGGGCACTCACTTAGGTCGGTATTTATTACTACAACAAGAATCACTTTACTGTCGAACCTGACGAAAACCCATATGAACAAATATGTTCATTCCATTCGAGGATCCGTGAGGCCAACCGCAAATTAAACGTAACGTATAGAATTGTACAAAACTTGAAAACAAGCAGTAACATGCAAATTATCTGGAAGTCACTCTGGATGGTTTACGTTGCCTAACCTATTCTAATTTAATGCTAATATATAGCGCTCATTGTGAAAATGTGAAAAATTAGAGACTACAGAACTAGAAACTAGAGAAAAATAAACGGACTAAACGGACTTTTACGCAAACTTACAAATATATAACAGATTATAAATATTTACGTTATCAATGTTATTGTGTTTATTTTTTGCGAACTATGTTTTCTACTAGAAAAATTGTTCTAACTAAAAATGAAAGTGATTCGTTTTATGAAATTTCAAGTAGTTTTCATAATAATTGGGTAAAACCGGGAAAAGATGAAAAATGAATGTTTCTGCGTTACTTTATTTTAAACCTTTACGGCTCATGAATTCTACCAGAAATATTGCTCTAGATTGTGAATAAAAAAAAGTCATTTTTTTAATTTTCCCCGTGGATTTTTATTAACTAGACAAAGCCGGAAAATGACGTAAAAAGAACGGGAAAGTTTACGAAATAAATGCTTTCATTTTTTTTTTCTACTTTGCTTTAGATTCTAAGTGTAGTGAACTAGCTAAAAATGAATTGGTTTTACAAAGATGTTTTTTTTTTTTTTTTTTTTTTTTGAACACGTTTTCTACCAGAAAGTTAGACACTTTTCTGAAAGGAAATTTTCTTAATGTAGTTATTTAGGGAAATCATTTTTCGATTATCCAATGATTTTTCTCAACAAATGCGAAAAACCGAAACAAACGGGAAAATGCATAGGGAAATTGTATTATCAAATTTTGACGGTAATCATAAATACTACGGCCTTTCAATACATACGTAATCGAACTTCGCATTGTTTTTCGTTAGCGATGGTTTATCGTTGCTTACAAGTATAAATTAAATAACTTTATGTATCCTATCTTCCCGATTTTCCCAACTATAACAATAGCGCCACCCGTCCCCAGTTTGAGCTCTTTTTTTTTTTTTTTTTAATTTTATGTGTACCTTTTTCGCAATAATGTATTCTTGTCTAATAAAGATATTATACATGATTTAATCGTTCTTCTAATAATACAAATATTCTTCGTCTTATTATTTGAAAATATTATTCATTACATTAGCACAAACACACATGTAATCAAATAATGTTATTTAAAAATTATTACCTGCTTTAGGATCTGAACAAGGCGATGAAAGTTTTATAGTGATGTTTGTTTTATTTTTTTTTTTTATCTGTAAACAACTTCTACCAGAAATCTTGCTTCAATTTTCAAGCGTAGTACCTTATTTCTTATTTGAAAGGAAATTTTATCTGAGCGGTATTTTAGGGTTGTAATGTTTGATTTTTTTTATGTGTTTTTCATGGAGAAAACCCGGGAAAAACGGGAAAATGTACGAAATGTATTATTTCCAATTTTATTTTTCGTTGGATTCAGTCAAAAGCATTCGTAGAGACTTGAAGTTTTGACAGAAAAATTATATTTGCCTTTTCTAGACGTGAAAAATTTTCATAATATTTTGGCCATTTTCGAGCTTTTTATATTTTGTGCGTAATTTTTATTCGGTAGGTACTCTATGAACAAAATTATTAGGCCAAACAGAAATGCTTTCAAATTTAACTGGAAATTTATCATAACTCGTTAGGTTAAGTTAACTCGGCCATAAATGCTTTCTACGGTGTCCCGCATTATATGTAGGTATACTGAAATTTATTTGTACCCAAAGGCTATTATGCATTTTAATTTCCAGCATGGTATACAAAAGATCAAGTACCTTTTCACGAAAGAATGTGCGCACACCAAGTACAAATTGACGCGCAACCAACACGATTACTCCGACTTCTCTTATATTCGTGCTCGTTTCAAGTTCGAATAAAAAAACTGCTATAAATCATACATCTCTCGTATCAAATTATCTTTACACAATAACCGTCGTGGCCTTCTGGGCTTTATCAGGAAGAATAAATCACTAAATGGTGTATATTATACAGGAAATTTTCAATTACCCATTTCTGTATTATTGTACGTACACTACATGTCTTATACCGTGCCTATATATTGAGATATATTGATTTTCAAAACATTTTAGAAATTCACGAGCTCTTTATACCTAGGTGTTTAAAACGTTTCACTTTCGCTATGAAATTATTATACAACTGATACGCATACATGTATATAACGTGACTGATCTATAGCTATTAATTCCATAATGGTTTTAAATCGGTACACGATAAAGTCACAAAGTTTTAACAAACAAATTATAATTCTCAACAGTTGGTATTATGATGTAAGTACAGTAGACTTGAGTTAAAACTCTGTTGAAGCCAGATTAATTTAAGCCACACCTTTGTGTGCACACCGGTTAAAACATCGGCCCGTTTACGAGAACTTGAGGATAAACATTGTCACGGCTGGTTTAAGGCGTAAACGTAGGCTTATGATTTTTTTCGTCTGGGATTCCAAGAAATATTTCTGGTGCAAATTCTGTCTAAACTTATTCATAATCGTTTTTTATAAACAATTATTCAATATTTATTATTATTATTATTTAATTATTTATGTAAAAATAATACAAATTTATTTATTTTTTTTTCTATGTATTTCCTTCATTTAATTTTTTTTATTCAGTCACGTTTTACATTTTGACTGTGATATACCTGATGATAAACTTTTAATTCGATATCGGTTAGGTATCACTTATCACGATAATCCAGGCGCATTGATTCATTTATTTATTTTATTTTGATATGTACATTTTTTTATTTAGATATTTATTTAATTTTCATTATTTATTGTTATATAAAGATATAAATTAAATTACTCTATAACATATCCTATACCTATTTTACCAACTTTCCACCTACAACAGTGGCACATCCATTAGCTGTACCAGATTATTATTATTTTTCTATATTTTTCTATTAAAAATATAGCAGAATTAAGAAATAACGGTGGTTTTTTTTGTTTGGTTCAATATCATATATGTAAATTACCAGAATAAATAATATGATCATAAATTCATAACATGTGTAAAATAGCTAACAAGTGTTTATATTGTACAATCGTTCAATTACACCAGTTTAAAAAAAATCGCTGAATGGTTTTTTGTAAGTAGGTACCAATTTTTATAAATACAAAATTAAACACATGTACACATATTTATGAAAAATATACTAAATAATTTTGCTATTCGGTATTATAGTAGGCATGTATAGGTATCTAATCTGTTGATCTATTAATATTATCACTTGTTCACACATTTGGTAGTGGAAAAGTTTTGTTTTATAATTTATAATAACAAATTGTGTTATTAAAAATAATTATTTTAATCAAACTACATACTTATTTTACACTCTTATTCATTTTTTTTTTTTTTTTGAAGACTGCATTAGAATATTTTAGAATAAAGCTTTTCGTTTTAAAATTTTAATTATTAAAATTAAAACTCTTAGAATTATGAAAACTGTAACCTAAATTGTTTTCCAATTATTAAGAGAATAACAAAGAAAATGAAAAACATGACCACTCCAATGTAATAACTAGACAAAATACATTTTTAAGTTTTAGAAAAGATGATGTATTTAATGATCAAAGTAATATGTCTGGTAGAAAAGTCAAATACGTTCCTTGTTATGTTCAGAATCTCTTGTTGGGGCATCTTGTTCTTCACAGATTAGATGTATACAAAAAAAAAAAACGCCAGGTTTCAAAAGACAATGAATAATATTATAAAGCATAGTATATTTGATAAATATCATTATAATAATAATAATATGTTGATATTACAGTAAATAAATTTATGATTATAGCACGGGTTCACTAATTGTGAAAATTAACAATCTAATGTAACAATACACTAAATACTAAAAAAAAAAAAAAAGCTTTCCTTAACTATTATATTAATAAATTTGACTATCTTATGTTAAGGTGCTTTAAGACCTGTACAAGAGGACGTTTTTTTTATAAGTACAATATTTATGCTTAATAAATATTTAATAATATTTTATTATATCATAATATACAATAGTAATAATTTTAATATGTAAATAATTACATTGTGGAAACACAAAGTATGTCATCAGGATTGTCTATCCATAAAAATGCTAATATAAAAACAATATATACTCTATTGAACAGAAAAAAAAAAGAACAAAACAAACAGTAAAATTAAAAAAAATATTTTAAAACTTGAAATAATACTAATAAATTAATAATAATTTTAACAACAATTTTATTAATAATTGCAATAATATTGATAATAATAATAAAACAGTTTAATTAGTTCAAACTAAATTCGATGCAAACGAACTGAATAGATATCTAATATTTTTATTAAGAAACACTATAGTGTATTTTAAGACACTTTTTAATAGTTGAATCTAAATACATTGCACAAAGGGATCCATTGCCTGTTTTGCATTAGAATGCGCATTTATATGGTATAATTTACATTCACATTGTATTATAAGTTTATACAATATTACTTAACTACAATAAATTTCAACCTAGAGCTTTAAATAATTTTAACAATATTTTAATATATTGTAAAAAAGTAAAAATAATTCTTGTAAATGTCAACATAGTCAACAAAATATTGATTATGGGTACAAATTGAGGTTCTTGTTTGTTACAGCTTTGCCACCATAATAAATGTAACCCCCCTGAAGTAATTTTGCTAAGGAATTATTTTTTCAATTAAAAGTTCGAAATGAGCTTACAGTTGAGTTATGTCATACTGAGTGTATCATAATCGAGCAAAATTTGTGGTGGGGTTACAGTACATAAGTACCCAAATTAGCAGATAAACCAAAAAAATTATTTACATAAGTCAAAAAGTGAATTTAAAACAAAACATATAGTATAACATAATACTATAATGATATTATAAATAATGTTAAGTGAAAATGTTTACTAACTTGATATTTTAAATATTATCTAATATTAATTTTATTTATACACAGTAACACTATGATATTACATACTATGATTAAGAATAAATAATGTAATTGCTTTAAATATAAAATTATTTATAGAATATAGAAGAATATTCAATTGTCTCAATTGATAAAACCCCCAATTGTATATACTTAAAAAATAAGACCATTAAATTTAAATTTCTAAAGAATTTAAGATTTTCTATATGTCCTTTTTTCTAATGTATGACACATTAATCAAAAGTCATGTGCTTATTCCCTTGCACCTTAAATTAAACAATAAAATATTAGTTAAATAGCTAATTGTCTAATAGTTGTTAATAATATTTTAATAGCAATATTGAAAATTATAACATAATTTCTAGTATTTGTATATTAATTAAAATTGTATATATTTTGAAAATGCAATAATGCAAATATACATTTAAAAAACCAATTATATAATTATGGAACACAAGATGAATAATTTAAATATTAATACGAGATCTCATTGTGTAATCAAAATTCAGACGAATCAATGAATCGCCTTAAGTACTATAGTTGCAATGATTTTTATTTTTATTTTTTTATACAGTTACATACACCGATATTATGATATCAATATGTATTGTTGGATTATATTAGTATTAGTATTTTAAAATAGATGTAATACAATAAAATATATAATCAAACTCTGAATTTTGAATGAAAAAACAAAATAAGTTTTGATTAGTTCAAAATATTGTTTATAACATTAAATAATTGAATATGTTTAGCACAAAATAGTATTGGTCATTCCTATAAAATGTTTGCTTGGCGATTGAATAACTAATAAAAATGTTATATTATATATTAAGAGTAAAATTTAAATAACTTGAATTAAACAAAAATAAAAATGAGACAGAGAACACATTTTGTTGTTTAAGTACACTGCCAGAAAATGAAGTTTTATGAATTGACACTTTCAACCATTGTGTTTTTTATAATTTCACCTAAATTATCAGTTTCTAAATTTAAAGTCTCTTTTTCGGATGTACTTGGAATATTAGGAATGCCAAGTGAATCAGTACTTTCAAAGCCTTGTATACTATAGGGCTGTAATAATTCAGTAAACGATTCTGGTTGGTTATCTAAAATAGATCCTCTTAGTAGTCTGTCTTGTGATAGAGGCATAAATGTTGGAAACGATTGGTATGGATCATATAAATTCTGCGAACTGTTAAGTGTATAATTGTTTAACGGGTTGGTTTCAGGGGCGATATGATGGCCATCATAAACAGGCAAAAATGAATGATAATTGTAATCATTCAAATTGCGTTCGTACTGCTGTGGTTGATAATATGGTTGTATATGTCTGGAATCGTGATAAGAAAAATTGGAAAGAAATGGTGATGTCATTGCTAGCTTATTGCAATGCTCTTCTTCTTGTGCTTCTCTCTTTTTAATTTCCAGTCTCATTATTGTGTGAATAAAATGCTTCCGAACTCTTGTTGGATTAAATTCAATGCGGCCAACAGAATTTCCACAGCCATCTACTGTACAACCACAGGGAAAGTTCATACGGTCAACCTGAAACAAAATAAGTAATAAGAACGGATTTCCAATCCAACCATCAACACAAATTACAAATTTATTAAAAAAAATTTGAATATTTTAAAATAATGTTATTATTTAAACAGATCAAAATTATTTTACATTTTACTCATGTATTATTCAACAGCTGGCCAACATTCAAGGTGTGTATACAAACATTGACTGTTTAAACGTTATAGAAGAAGTTGTATAGCTTAATATTGCTCAATAGCACCTTAGACTTAATATTAAATATTACATTTTAATAAATTAATTTATTAAAAAATACAAAAAAAAGTGTAATAGCCATGAGTATTTTTATATAACAATGCACATTTGTCTGCAATCAACATATATCTGCCAAAGGATATTATTGGGTAATAAATGAATACAAAATAATGGAAAAATGTACGAATGAAAATAAAATAATAGATTATGAAACAATTAATAGACGTATGGAACAAATATATCTCTTAAAAAATGAAGGAAGGAAAAGAAAAGTAATAAAAAGGCAGCAGCATAAGTATGTATTAATCATAAATAAAGGCTAATACTGATAAATCTAATAATACTAATATATTATGTCTTTGCATTTAAAATCTGTTTGAACGGTTACAATTTTGCTGAATGTATTATTTCTAACCTTATTATAAACATGTTATTTCTTTAACACAGAGTTGACATAAATTTTGTTTTGATTGTTTAAAATAACTAGATCTTTTTTGATATCAAAATTAATAGAATGGTTAGAATTCTTTTTGGTCAAATTTTTTAGATTTAATTTCAGATATGTTCTTTATACCTAACATTAAGTTTCTATTTGTCTTACCTATATAAAACTTATTCCAACTACATATAAACTTGTAATGCCAGAATTATTATAATTAGACAAAAGAGAATAATACATGGAATAATTTTATTAATAATTGTTTTAAGTAAATTATTATATGGTGTAAAGGAAACTCTAATATTATTAGGGTTATTATTCAGGGCATTAGCATATTTACTATAAATGAAACTTTGGAATTTCAAACTACTATAACTCAATGTATTATTGTATTTATTGCATTATTTACTAATTAGTTTTTCTTTATTTTATCATGTGTTTTGTTAATAGAGTTAAAATTAAAATTATTCTTAAGCCCAAAGTCTTGCAAGATGTTAGCATTGTGTATGAAAACACATTTAAATCTATGCAAAATAGAATTTAATAAATGCAATTTTTTGTGTATAAGAGTGATTAAAATCATTTCTAATAATATTGTCTATTTGAATAAGCT
This sequence comes from Cinara cedri, assembly GCA_902439185.1. Classification (NCBI taxonomy): domain Eukaryota; kingdom Metazoa; phylum Arthropoda; class Insecta; order Hemiptera; family Aphididae; genus Cinara; species Cinara cedri. The sequence goes on along the minus strand of CABPRJ010001948.1, from coordinate 238,096 downwards.
TTCCATAAAAGCTAAAGCTAATTTTACTGTGGACCAAACTTATAGTTAGGTCCATAAAAATTAATTTTGTTGAGGCTTTAAATTATTAGTCTGCCTATTAGAACTTTTAAATAAAACAAATGTGTTATCAACATACCTAAAAAAGGTCAAAATAAAATGTTTACATTGATTACAAATTAAAATATTTTTAATTATTTTTAATTAAAAATAATTTTGCATATATAATTTGGATAAAAAAGCACTCAATGGACTATCCATAATAAATTCATCATTCTGTGAGTATAATTGTGTATCATACTGGAAGTAGTTATAGTTGATAATAACATTGACAAAATTAATGATTTCATTTACTTCATTAGCTTTTTTATCTTACTTAAAGTTATTAAGGTTTATCCTTAAGTATACCAAATGATTCACGTTTTAATATTGATGTATAATGTATACATATTTTTCACATCAAGGAAGATCATTCTGTATCCAGGGGCAATATTAATTGTATTAATTTCATTGATAAAATCATAAGTATTAATAATTGAATGAACAGTGGATGTCGAGATATTTTGCTTGATAAAGGAATCCAAGTGTTCAGCAAAAAGGTAAGACGGAGCTGTTTTAAAGTATATAAAAACGGATTGGACGATTTACTTAATGCAGTTCTATGAGTGGATGTGATTGGGGAAAACATATTTTGTGTACTTTCATTGAAACATATTTATTATTATTATTTCTTTTTGCTTTTCCATCCTTCCTTTTTTAACCACGGATATATTTGTTTGTACCTACACTCTATGTCTATCACTTGTTTGGTAATCTTTTATTTTATATCTATGTATTTATTGACCTACTCTTGTTCCCGGTTTTGTTTTTTTTATTAATTTATTACCTGATAATGGCCTATAATGCCAGAACATGTAAAATAAAAAAAATGTATATATTTATAGTAATACTCATGGCTAATACACTTTATTTTATTCTATATGAATACGAGATCTTTTTATTTTTATAAGCTATTATAATAGTTTTGAAAGTTAGAATATGAAGTATTCATACACTCCTACTATACAAATTGAAGATCCTGTTTTATTTATTTATCTTATATAATATGAAAACAAATTTAATGAAGTCCTTACTTGACATGTGATGCCAGCTTGAAAGCAAGCGCATGTATCTGGATCACAAAAACCACGACACAAACAGCCACAAAATTCCCTGGATAGCCTTATATTTTTACAATCGTCTTTTTCTGAAGAATCAATTTTTTCAACACCAGCCGCCTTCAATAAAGCACGTCTTTGTCGTGTAGGAACAGGCTATAATAATATACAAAAAAAAAAAAAAATAAAACTTATGTTATGTTTTTTCTCATAAATTTAGATAAGAATAATTTTTACTTGTAAAAAACTTCCATTGCTATCTGAATCCAAGTCAGCTTCAGATTCAGAAAAAACATCTACTGCACCTACATCACTATCACTGTCATCACTATTGGTGACAGTCACTTCGGACTGACTTAGCTGAAACAAGTTTCGACGTATTCTACGTTGTTCTGCGACATATTCAGGGAGTGAAAAAACACGTGATGAACTATGCACTCTTGTCATTCCGAGAGTTGAACCACCCTAAAAAAAATACAATTTTTTAAATTTAATATCTGTAGTCTTACAGTTAAATAATAAGTATAATTATTTTGTTGTTTTATTTTACTTTAAGCACATTTTACATCTAAACACAGATTAGCGGATTATTATTATAATTTTACATTTTAACCCAAGATTGATCGCATTAGGGAAAAAGTTCGAATTTTCTGGGTTAAACATTTAAATTAAAATTTAATCATTTGTTTTTTTTTTTTTTTAGTTTGAGAGTGTAATATGTTAAAATTAAATTATTTCCTTAAAGTAATATTTGTTTTTATTTAGTTACATAGTAGCAGGGTCCTTCAGCACCGCATTATCCACTCAACATTACATACTAACCTCGTCAAACCCACGATCGTTTAACTTAAGTGAAAATAATATTGAAACTCCAGTCATGCGGAACAGCAATATTTTCCAGACAAATATGGTAATGTAACATAATTTGACACTATCGTGTAACAACAGGCGCCCGGGTGCCCATATTAATAAAGAGACTTATTCTATCAAAATGGAATAAATAGGTAAAAAAAAAAAAATCGTCAAATATTTTATTCAACTAATAATATGGTTTATGTGGGCCTTTTTTGTCGTGGACCCCGGGGACATAGGTCCCTTTACTCCCCCCCTTTTAATCCAGGCCTACTGGTCTACTATATACATATACACACATTCACATATCTTAACTCTTTTTTTTTTTTGCATTTGAGACACTAATTAATATAACTATTTACAATAAAAAAAAAAATGGAATAGAAATAATAATAATAATAATAATAGAATATAATGGAATCTGCCTATATGAATTTTGTTTTTTTTAATTTACTTGGAAAAATTATGTCTATGTTAAAATTACATGTCTATCCTACTTAATAAATTATTGTGAAATTTATATTTGTAGACAAACTTTATCTAGTTTATTCAAAACATTAAATTACCTGAGATGGAACACATGTAAATCCTTGAACACGAGGAAAGTAAAAGACTGTTACATTTGCAAAATTTATATTTCTACGTTTCTTCACTGTTGTCACTTCATTGGATGGTAAATCGCCATAACTGATTGGTCTGTTGTGTTTTAATATGCCTTTAACCATCCCATAATTACTACTACCAACTTCCAGTGAGCAGGTGTCTAGAATAGAATCGGAAAACTTTGGTTTTAATACTTCCATTGCCGATAAAAATTCGTTTGAAGTTCTTTGTAAATCTTCAAAACTCGATTCTTGATTTAATGTAAAATCATTATTATATGGTAAAATCGTTGAAATTGTTGAAACTGGTGCTTCTAAATTAGTAGTGTTTTTTTCTTCAGCTAGTTCAGATCCAAATCCTGAATCACTACCATCATACCGATCAGGTATACAATCTCCCTCTAAATCGTTTTGAATGCTAGTAAATCCGGTGTATACTTTATTGTCATTTTCGTTAGTGTACAAACTACCACTAGACACCTTACTAGATTTTTCCTCGTTAGCCAATTTAGTAGTACATAACTTTTTTACTGGAGAATCAAAAAAATAACTATTGCTTCTTTTAAAAGGCGTTAAATTGCTTATAGTATCTGTCTGTTCACTTAAAAAACAAGTATAATCATTTGAATATGTTGACATGCTTTGGCTATTTTGCGATGATTCATCTTTACTAATTTCTTCAATTGAAAACCCTCGTTTTTTACTAGCCGTAAATATATTATTTACATCAAAGTAATTCGTTTCATCTGCACACGAAAGAACTAGAGGTTCATTAGGAGTATTGAAAGAAGTAGATGTGGGCAAGGTCATACATAGATTGTCATTGCTACTATAGGATTTTGTATTAAAATCTAAGTTTGTTTTGTTGTCAGAACTGTTCAAGTTAAATTCATCAGGTTTTATATCAAATAATAAATTTTGAACGATTAATTCTGAATCAGATAGCACTTTTGGAGCATCCAGGCACTTGGATATTGTGTTTAATACATCAGACACATCGTCATTATTGACTTGGTCAATGTTCATAATATTCGTACTATCAACGTCAATAAAATTACTATCAATATTTTGTACGACGTTGGACTTGGATTCATCGGGTTGTTCTGTTTGTAATAATGTCGAGACATTATCTAATTCTTTTGTAATTAAAACTTCCATTGTATTTGAGTAAGTACCTGCAACAGAGAAAACACCTATTATAAATATCAATAGCTCGTGAATGGCTATATTTTCAAAAAAATGGAGCAATTTTTATTTAACTAATGCAAAATATATTTTATCTCGACAGGCGAAGAAGGGCGTAGTTACATCGAGCTTCACAAATTTAATTCTGACATTTTGCGTTCTAACTAACATTCATTTTATTTTGCTTCACCGATTTACTAATATCGTTCTCCAAAAGGGTGCCTAATTCTGAATAGTAGATTCGAAACTGATGGAAGAGATTCATTTCTTCCGTCAATTTTATTTACAATACACGATCAAATTAATTTTTTTTAAGTTTCGGCAAACCCATCGTTATGCAACAAAATCAGCATCTTGCGATTGTTATCGAATCACGAGTGTTCAAATAACGATAAACCAACCTCGTGCTAAACCCATTCATAGCGGTCTTGCCACAATTTAGACATCGTCCTGCAAGTCTAGCTGACATTTACAAATGGATAATATCGTCTACGGCGAAATCACCTATTCGGTTAAACGTGTTTATTTATTGAATTGTTAACTGATATCCCGCATAGTTGCGTCCGCGTACAGTATTGAACAGAAAAAAAAAAAAAAAAAATGTCTCCAGGCATACACCGCGGTAAAAAACGACGGTTTACATCGTCGGTTAAACACGTCGTGTTTGAAATCAAGACTCGACAGAAATAAAAACCGCAGTGTATGTCTTAAGACGATTATTATTTTATTTTTTTTCCAATATTCTTGTCCAAAACTGTACACACGCTTTGGTTTTTTGTCCGTACACTTCGGTGTTGACGGACGTGTTTTTATCGTGACGACGGAAACCGCGGTTTTTGGTATCGCAGCGTATGGGAGAGTCTTTAGACGTTGTCTTAGATACCCGACCGCGGTCCCAAAATGAACACGCCATAAAAATACGGCTGTAGACACTTTCGGAGTTCGCCCGTTAAAAAGTCTAATGATGTTGCACACCGTCGTTAAGTGAAACACAAAAATCTAAATATTTTTTAATGTTTTTTTTTTTTTTTTTTTATTATTATTATTTTTGACGTGTCGATAAAAAGACCGTAACAGTGTACGTGCGCTGTATATTCTCCAAAATATAATAATAATAATAAAAAAAAAAAAAAAAATGAAATGGAAGAAATATGGATATTGTCCCGTCTTTTCGGGAAAAATCGTAAACCCCGCTGACATTACGGTCAGTACGGCTGCGAAAAAAAAAAAAAAATCGAGGCTATACGTGCGCGCGGCAATTTTTTTCTTTTTCTCCGTTTAACTGCAATATCGATTGGCTAGGCGTAACGATAGTTGCACGTGCGATGCGACTGAACGATAATTATCGTTCAGGTATTTGCTGTTTCGAGTTTGAAATACATTATACACATGTACCTTTGTATTGATTTTACACGCGTATTGTTAAAATGTATTTATCGTCTGTTGGTGTTTTTTTTTTCCACGTTATTTCGCGCTTGGTTTTTTTTTTTAATTTTTTCAAATTTGTTTCCCAGTTGCCCGTACACCTATTATATCTACACCGATATTTCCGCGATTCCCGGCACTCGACATGAAATGGATACTCGCGGCGGCACCCGCACTGAGAGACTGTGGGCGAAATTCAAAGGGGGGCGGGGGAAATTTATAAAAAAAGTCGGTTGTGTTTCTGTTCATTGTCCGCGGAGGCGGGCACATGGCCGCGGCTACGCGGTTCAGTAGCCGCGGCGTACACTGCGCCCAGCCCTTATAAATATCCTGCGATTTGGCATCCGGCCGTTTCGCGGCCGTACCCGCCGCCTGTACGGGCAGGCGTAACAGTTGTTGTAAATGCAAATTTACAATGTATTTTCGCGTTGCGGGCCGAATCGTAATTTTTACGCTGAAACACGCTGTGCGGGCGCCGTGCACGCGCGCAATCGGCGAATTAACATCGCTACGCGTTACGCACTGCGCAAACGAAAAGCCGCGCGGACACGTCGGCGTTTGGAAATAGAAAAACAATCGGTTGGCGAACAGGTCCGTCGACCCGGCCGTTCTCGGCTGAAGCTCGGAAATCGGCGAGGGTCGTTCGGATCCGGTTCGCGTCTAGCGCACACGCACGGCCACCACAGTTGGTGCCGGACGGTTCCGCGCGTAGCCGCGGAACTTCGAAAACGCGTAATGGGTATTTTCGCGTCGTCTACAGGTACGGTACACAGTTAGCCGACCCACGCACGTACGACCGGGCGACTTAAATGTCGGGCCGCCGAACGTTCCGCAACCAAGTCGGCCGGGCCGGACAGAAAAAAAAAAAAAAAAAAAAACAAAACCAAACAATATTCGTCATACGGGTGCCTATTTTTCTGCAGACCCGCGACAGGAGAAACGGTCGGTTTCGCCGTTCCTCCCGGTCAAAGGCCCACTGCGCGAACCCCGCGTTTGATCGCACGTGACGCGTGCACGCTGGGGCGCGTACGCGCATTACACGGTCGTGAAATCGAATCGCGCTGGACCGTCCAGACATCGGGTACCGTGTGCGGCGGTTAAGTATTTCACGTGTTTCGCGGGAAGAACGTTGCAGACACCGTTTCGAACGGCCGATGCCCCGAATTGGGGGGGTAGGGGGCCGGGGGTTATTCGGTGTGATACGACAATATGCGGTGTGCCGACGGCGGGAAAAAAAAAATAAAAAGGAAAAAAAAAAATCGAGGGGAACCAGCTGCGCGCAGCCCTCGGCCCTGCACGCGGGGACGGTTCCGCAACCGTCGGCGCACCGGGGTTCACGTCGAGTTTAAACGGCCGACAAACAATCGGCACGCGGCACCTCAACGGGAGAACGAAATGTCGACGGAAATTTTTTTCCGGTTTTCCCGTGCGCCAGGGTGACGTGTGACGGCCCGGGTGCCCAACATAATGGTATTTTAGCTACGGCTATGGGTGGGTAGAGGTACTCGACAGTCGCCGGCACGTCTCGTCCAAACGGTTTTGGGTGCCGTATTAGACGATCCGATTGTAACATACGGATAATATTTTCGGGGTGGCGGGGGGAGGGGTGCGTGTGTGAAAAAAGGCCGTTGAAAAACGCGAAAAACGCGCTCATTCGAATGTGGTTCGCCAGCGTTGAAACCGTCTATAATGTATATTAATGTGTATTAATACACTTAATAATAATAATAATAATAATAATAATAATAATAATAATTCACGTTATTTACGTATAATACGTATTTAACGGGTACGACGTCCGCGTCCGGACGGAAAACCGTTTACCTGGCGGGCGTCACGTCCGATTCGAAAACCGTTGTCGGGCGCAGAAAATCAAAAGTTTTGCCGGGACATTTTCAAACGGCGGTGAGACGGCATAGGTGGCGGCAGCGGCGGCGGCGGCGGCGGCGGCGGCAGCGGCTAACGTGCTCTTGTGATCGTTGCGCGGACGACAGTGTCGACGAAAAACACCGAGTCGGATAGCGGACGGCAGTAGAGAGAGAATAAAAAAAAAAAATAAATGGTAAAAGCGCGCCGGGTGGCGGCGGCGGGCGACCGTCGGCGGCGGCGGCGGCGGCGGCGGCGGCGGCGGCGGCGGGCGGCGGAACAGAGCGCACTGGCGCGCGTAAGACGGCACGCTGCGGTGGACGGCGACGGCCGAACGGTACCCGCGTACGACACGTCGCGCGGCCGCGAGAACGTAAAATAAAATATTATAATATTTCGTTTGCCGGATAGCAACAGAAAAAAAAAAAAAAAAAAAAAAACAAAACAAAACCGAAAAAATACGCGACGTTCGAATAACAGACAATAACAATGCGGTGTATCGCGCGAAATACGATGTTTGGAATATTTCGAAATGCTAAACGTTTCGAGCACCAAACGGAAAACAACGATATCACAACGAAATCGTATACTCTACGCGGGCGATAGATATAATTATTACTGTTATTATTTTTTATCCCGCGACAATGTACGCGTAAAACGGATTCGCGGGGGGCAGGGGGGGGGGCGCAGCGCGGCGCCGTCGGCCGCTCGAGGGGATGACCGCGGGCGGACGGCGGGAGGGGCGGCGCGCGGGGAACGCGTACGCTAATAAGCGACAGCGTACCGTAACCGTACTGCTGTGCGGTGTAGAGAGAAACCGGCGGCGATCTCGGTTACGATTCCCGTCGCGGTCGTAGTAATACTGATTACTGGTTCGTCGCGGCCGTAGCGTTTAGCAGTGTGTACTATAGCAGTGCACTGGTAGTAGTAGAATAGTAGTAATAGTAGTAGTAGTAGTAGTATTAGTAGTATTAGTAGTATTAGTAGTATTAGTAGTAGTGTAGTTGTCGGCCGGTTATTTTTTATTTTATTGTACTTTTTTTTTTTTTTCTCTCCTCTCTTCGCTCGGCGCGCGCCTCCGTCCGATCGCTGTACGCGCCGACCGTCGTCGTCGTCGTCGTCGTCGCCGTCGATGCCGCCGCCGCCGATAATCTACTCCACGGCGACGGCACAATAATAATAATAATAATAATAATAATAACTGTCGTCGGAACTCGGGGCCACCATACACACACACACGCGCGCGCACACACGCGTGTACGCGCGCGGACAGGGGCGTCCGCACGCACGCACGTACGCCGTCGACGGCCGGCCGCCGCCGTACAAAAACCGTGAATAATATCGTAACTCCGTTCACCCGCCTCACCCTCTTACGCCCTCATCACCAACCGCTACCCCTCCCGTCTTCCCCTCCCCGCTTAGAGAACGGCCGCGTGCCACACCGTCTACGTCATCGTAACGGAGCGACAGCGGCCGCCGCTGCTGCTGCTGCTGCAACAGCATTGCGATCGGGTTATAACCACACACTACACTACACTACACACACGAACACACATACGTCACACGTACGCACGCACACAACAGGCTACCACGGCCTGTTAGTCCGTCACGTTACGTCTTTGCCCCGTGTAAACACGAAATGATAACATCGCCGTGGCGAGAACCGCCCCGAAACCGACAACTCCATAATCGGGTTCGGGATCGTCTCGTTCGGGATAATCGGGTGTAAAACACGGCGCCCGATTGCGGCGCTTTTCACCTGCGGACACACGCGCGTACACGCACGCACATACGCACGAAGCGATTGCGCGCAGCGAATATTAAAAGAGAAATGCACAATATTTTCCTCGCGGGGCCTCTACGCGTCGTCTTACCGTTTTCTCTGTCCGTTTAGCGCGCGTAATAATGTACCGAACAGAATACGCATCGCACTTCGGCGATCGCGACTGTTCGGTGAACGATTCAACGGTGAAAGATTAATAACGATGCACGCCAGTAATCTCACACCAATCGAAAACCGGAGACGTTTTTTTTTGTGAAATTTAAATTATCGATCATTTCTAGACGTGGCGACAAGCATTTTAGATTTTCGAGTTTTTCGGTATAGGTATATAGGTACTGTGTAGATTTAATTGTCAGGACCAAACAGAAATGCGCTTGTACGTTCGACATGACATTTGATTGTAAGTTGTACTTGGTAAAAAGTGGTAAAAGAAGATGGTGCGCCACTGTTATAGGTGGGAAGTTGAGAATGTAGGATACATAAAGATTTGAACATATATCTATAAGCAACGATAAACCATTGCTAACGAAATATGATTCAGAGTGAAGTTCTAATACACACGTTTTGAAATGACGTAGTATTTACGATTTTTATCAAAATTTGATTTTAAAACGAATTTACGAAAAAAAACTACTACATTACGCTTAACTTAATTTTTTCACTACTAAGTACAACTTATAATGGAACTCGTGTTAAATTGTACCTACACATCGTACCTATCAAAGAAAAACTGTAAAAACTACACGAAAACTAAAAAACGTAAAATGTTTATTAATAGCTCGAAAATATGTTCCGAATATTTTTAAAATTTCACCACGACAAAAAAAAGGCCAACATAAGTTTTTGTCGAAATTTTTTTACGAATATTTTTAAATGATTTAAAAATATTTAAATTTAATGTTACACAATATAGTAAAACAAAACAACAACAGCTTAAAACAATGAGACCATATTATAACTGTAAACTTTCCCGTTCTTTATTTGTCTTTTCCCAGTTTTTCCCAATAGTTATGAAAACTACTTGAAAAATCAAAAAACGGATTACTTTCTTCACCAGGTATATCTAAAAGGCAAAATAAAAGATCTCTTGGCATTTTTTGATTAAAGCAAAATATCTTGTAGAAAACATAAAGCGTAAAATTAATTAAAAAAAAAAAAAAAAACAACAAATAGTAAAAATACATTTTTATTAATATTTAATTGCCAGTTTTAATCCTATAAATAATTGAACAAGAAAATTATTTGTATTTGTATTTGTTTTTTTTTTTTTTAAATGGTACGCGTATTTTTATGTTTTTCTTCTTTGATACATAGTGGAAATAATGTAAAAAGTAAACGCTCGAGGCTTTATATTGAATACGTGCAAATATAACGCCATCAATCTTCGTACTCAATAATATTTTGACTTGACGGGTCAAGTACGGTAAAAACGGCAAAAAGGACGTTTTTTCCCCAGAGACACAACCTGATATTCAAATAAAATATACACCTACTTTTTTTTATATAACGTACCTTTCGGGTAGTCGGGTCGTTCAAATGTTGATTGATTATACATAAACTACCTAGGTTCGTGTACAATTCTAATGATTTAACTCTGTGTCCTGATCCTTTAATATTATCAGAAACAAAATTAAAGAAACGATTATTCCTAACCTTAGATATCTATATTTTGTATTCGTATTTTTGAGCAAATATTGTATTTTTTTTTTTTTTTTACGTACATCACCAAAATAACTAGTATACAATTTATAAATAAACATGAGCAGCAGATCTCCGTCACTTGAGTCGATTTTCCCCGGCCGACCTGTTGCCGTAATCATATTTCAACTTTTTTTTATAATGTTAAGAAATTGAATAAAAAAGTTTTATCAAAATAGGTTAGATTTTTTCTAACATACAAATAGACGGCGGGGTCAGGGATTGGAACCTCAAACTTTCTACAAAGGCACATCCTCGATAACAATTCTATTCGCATATACACATTTTAACCAATTTACATACTTTCACGAGTCTGCACGGGTATTTTAAACGCGCTATTTTCTGTGAAAAAATGGCCGGGAAGGGCGTTGAAAATTGAAACCGCCAAAAGACCACCCATCCTCGGATACTTACATTATGCGTGTAAACAAATGAAATCCTCCGGGCTTCTTTTGAGGGGTCTGTAGGAGTACAAAGATAAAAATACATGCTCCACTCCGGCAACAAAATTGCATCACTTCGATCGGGCTAAAACAAAATATTCTAATCGCCGGGTTTGAGCTCTTTTGGTCCAAGAGCAGCCACTAAATGCGCCCAAATGCGTCTACACACGCACTGTAACAGTTTCTATTTTCGGGGAAAATTCGATAGGAAAAAAAAAAAAAAAAACGTTTGCTGTATTATATTATTGTGTTATAGGCACTCGCGGGGTTTGTCTAATATCGCCCGAATCGCCGTAGAAAATATTGTCTATACCTGAAATCGTCTCTAGATATAACCGTTAAACGTATCGTTTATACCCAATGTGTCGTCGAAATTAATTTTGAACCGTTTCGAAAGTGAAGATTTTGAAAGTGTACAGTTGCAACTGCACGCTTTCCGGAGAGGGAACACAATTGTCGATGGTTGTTATAAGTTTTAAACCGCGCGAGCGAATTCGCAAGTTTCGCGCAGTACTGTTACCGGCGTGAACGCCACGCGATCATGTTTTACAATATTAGCAGACGTATATTATATTGAGACCAACGTCGAAACGGGTACTTCTGTGCAACACCATATCACGGATATCTATTCCATGTGAACGGCGTGATACTATTGTGATTTATTTTCAAAACTGTAATCGAATCGGGTTTTTTCGGAAAAAAACAAAAATAATAATAATTTTTTTCGGGCGAACACATTTGCGTGCGTTACCGTGTGCGCGTGCGCTCCGTAACGCGATAAACTGTGCAGCGTTGTAAAATTGCGAGCGCACGAAAATGTTACGGAAACGCACGTACCCGCGGGCGCCGGTGTTATAAAGGTATACGCGATAACGGCGCCAAAGGTGCAGGCGAGAGAAAACAAAACCACACACAGTAAAAACAAACGCGAAACCGTATACAATTCGTGTTATCGTCGCGCTCGCGCGTGATTACGTGGATCCGAACTCGGCCGTCGATAACAGTGTCGTAACCGTACCGGAGTGTACCGGAGCGCGTGCGGTTTTTTTGGGTGTTTTTTTTTTTTTTTTTTTTTATTTTTTCTCCCTACCGATTAGACCGTGACACCGGCCCGGGCCGGGCACCTACCGTATTTATTTATTCATTTGTCAAGCGCGAGATAAGTATACGCGCGGGACGTATTGAATTATAGATTAGGCGGTGCACCTATACAAACCGCGTATACCGTGCCGCGGGTATACTTACCTGTAATTTACCAACGTAGACCGTGGCCGTAGCCACGGGGTGAATTATTCGTATTTCGTTTTTTTTTTCCTCGCCGTTTTCGATAGCCGATATCCGGATCGATATTTCGTCGGTGGGTGGGCGGCGGATAGTGGGGAAGGGGAATCCGCGACACGGCGAATAAATGTCCGAAACAATACTAGATCACTGTTATAACACTGCGGGCGGGACGGGGGGAAGAGTTCTGAAATGCCCGTGAAAACCGTATTATGTGTACATAAAAGGGTTTTGGAAAAAAAAAAAAAACCAACAATAAAAACAAATAATGTTTTATTATCGTCCGCGTGTATAATGGGTACCTGTCCCGTTGGCGTTATATAGTCGCGAGCCGACATCCGATCCCTATAGATATATAATTATATAATAATGATAACTCGTGCCAAACGGACGAGTAGGATTGCATAAAAAAAAAAAATAATAATAATAATAATTAAAAAAAAAAAAAAAAACAGTTTAACGTGCGTTTCACATACAATTTCATGTAAATATCGCGTTAAATATCGTTTAAGAACAAAATCGCAATTGCAAAAACAAAAAAAATTTACTTCACCGTCCAATAGATGAATATAACTCTATATAATAGGATGAATAGAAACTATAAACATATCTTCACATTTGCACTCTTGAGAACGTAATAGTCGTTTTGATTTCAATTTTGAACGTTTCAATTCACAGGTACGTGTTTCGTCACAACGAAGTAGTTATATTATTATATGTTTGTCTTGTTGACGCGATAGGACGAGTAGACGGTGGATTTACGATGTTTTCGGAACGAAATAATGAGTTGTACATTTCGATTGCCTGCGCTACGTTGGGAATAGCCGCAAATGAATTGCAAAATATTGGCACAAGTCCGAAATCGATCGGATAAAGTTAGGCTGCGTAAAATAGATTTTGGCCTCCTCCCCAAAATTAATACTTCGACAATTCGATTACGTCAAAAATAATTATTTGCGAATTCTGATTCATTTATTGCAAAAAGTTGATAAACATTGAAACAGGTCTGGAATTCATTAGACCGAGGTGAAGAGGGGACAAATTCACGGACGTGATGGAACTCATTGTAGAAGAGGCCTATCAAAATCCCGAACGCAATAAACCAGAAAAATATCAGTGGTTTCTAAAATATGTTAACGAATATGAAATTCAGATACCAAATCCGGAGGTTTTAGACATACTGGACGAAAATTTAGGTCCATTTTGCTAAGTGTTTGGAGATGAAATAAAATAAATATAAATAAACGCCATTGTAAAATTAATACAAATAACGCAGTTGCTAACAATCTTCAGCAATTACCTATTAGAATACATTAGAAATTTAGGAACCGCTGGGTTTTACTTACTTCCGGGACATTACGTTCCGGGTTTTTAACATTCTGGAAAATATTATGGCTTTTCACTATCATAGGGCGGTAAACGGTCAATTTGAGTAATTATGTCGATTTTTCGTTTACCAAATATTTGCACGGGTTAATGTTATAAAAATACAAACTAAAACAAGTAAAAATACAACTATTATTATTATTTTTAATTTAAACAAATATTGCAGTTTGAAAAATCCACACCGAAATAAATTCAGGATAAATTCAGTGGCTTTTTAACTATGAGATTTTTATAGTAAATCCAATATTATTTTCATTCAGAAATCATAGATTATTTTTTTAAACTATTAGGTAAGCACTTTGCCTAATCGTATAGATAATCGCATGCAGGTTTATGCGAAAACAAGAATCACCCATTTATATAATATATTTAAATTTATTGTTACACATTTTGAATATAAATTCATTACTTGAATTGACAGAGGGGACACGGAAAGACGGAGTACATTTTCTTTTCTAAATATATCTTAGCGTACCCCTTCTAATTCTTCATAATGGGCACGAAGGTACCAATAAAAACTAATAGAAAAGTGTGACTCATAATAACGAATTTACCGCCTTCAAAATATGTGTTTAGGTATTTTTATTTTTTGGTCTTTCGATGAGTAATAAATTTGACAATAACAGAAAATAGCAGAATAAAGGCTCTAACATTAAATTAAAATGTGCCAATTACGTTTTTTTGTATGCATGAGAAATTCGTGCACACTATTTTTTTAACGAAAAGTAGCAGAATTTTATTTCTGGAAGATCATTTTATGGTTTTTTTAATACTTTTCATAATAATTAGAAAAAATGAATAAATTTACGGTATTAAAAATTGTATTATTTAAATTTGATGTTTCTATTATAGAAATTTTGATCTGAATTCTAAGAGTAGCATATTAAAGATATTCGTTTTTTGATTTTCTTTGTTCTTTTATTAATAATTGGGATAAACTGGAGAAATACGTAGGAAAAACTATAAAGTTTACAGCAATTACGTTATGTTCGATTTTGTTTTTTTTTATTATAATTCGGCTAAAAAAAACAGAGTAAAACACGAGTAAGTAAGGTAAGTTGAGATAAGTTTATAATACTCGTAGTTCTCTCAGTAAAAGTATCGTATCCGATTAAACCAAAAAAAAAAAAAAAGAAGAAAGAGAGCTGTTACTGTTTATGAGTGTACCAGTGTTGTAATTGGGAAGTTGGGAAGATAGAAAAAAAAATGTTAGTTAATTAATATCTGTGCACAACGATAAACCATTACTAACGGAAAACGATTCTGAACCAAGTCCGGTTATATATGGTTTGAAAGGGTGTAATTATATACCTACATTAGATAATTGAATTGTTGTTCAATATAATTAATGTAAAATTACTATATCAATCTAATATCAAACTGCCGTGACTACCTAATGATTTAGAATAGGTATGTGTAATAAAACTACCCAATATCCATTACTAAATACTGCAAACATGTACAGTATTTGGCGTTCATTAACCAGTTATCTAGGCCACAGTTATCTATTTTATCGAGGCGACCGTGACGTTGGTATGTTTTTCCTTTTTATGCTTTGTTGATATTACTATTATCTATATATAGTTTCCCACGGAATAAATAGAGAAATATATTACCTACTTAGCTATAACTATTATTTATCAAGTCTCTCTAGTGTTCGTGTCCCCTTGCTATTTCAGGTGTAATACAATTTCACATATTCGTGTGAAATAAACATTAATTTTTTCCCATAAAACCGTGAACTTACAAATTACTGTACAAATTTATGAATTCTGAGTTTTGAAAACATTTCTGAGAGGGATATTTAGACTTCTTGGACTCTCTCGAATGCAACCTAATTTGTGTGTTTAAAACGGCACTTCAAATGTCCCAACTATCCCTGATTTTCCCAGATTAGTTAACAAAATATGCGATCACAGATAGTAAAAAGACGTGCATACTGCATTTGGGTTGATGTTATATTATTGTTAATCAGACCATTACTATTGTCGATTTTTTTTAATACTTTGAGAATATTTCAGCAACGCCCTCTGAAAAAGTCTAGTCACACCATTCGTTACGATAATTGTATTGCCATGCCACAAATCTAACCAAAAAACAGTGTGCAATTATTGAAATTAACGATTCGTCAGCGGTAAGATACTTAATTATTAGAAAAAGTATCTTATTTATCGATTTCTGTTTAAAAAAAAAAAAAATAAGTATTTTACCAAAACAAACCTTTAAGAAATAATATATACGATATCAATTGTAGGTTGGTTGATATTGGTTTTAAAGCTATCTAGAGTTATGTAATTCAAAACTATGTATGTCTTTACATACATAGTTTTGAAGACTTGAAACTTGGACAGAAAACTTACATTTGTCTTTTTTAAACGTGGTAAAATTTTCAAAACATTATAGCTATTTTTGAGCTATATATATATATAGACATTTAAATTTTGCGCGTTTTTTAAGTAATTTTTATTCGGTAGACACTTTGTAGATAAAATAATTAGACCCAACAGAAATGTTTGACAATTTAACTGGAGGTTTATTAATTTAATTTAATGTCCAACTAGAAAAAATTTGAGCTTGATGTAGTATTTTTTTGTATAAAGACATTTTATATCAAACTTTGACGAAAATTGTTTGAGTAAAAATTATGTGGAATAAATTCAAGTTAGTTACTGGTCCATGCAAATTTTTCAATTTTTTTTTGTTTTAATTATATGTATACCTATTGCCGATTTAAAAACAATGGCGGAGTCAAAATTGAGCGCACTGACTTAATTTCGAAATCATAGCTTTTTCAAGTTCTAATATTATGCGGATATTATATGTGTTGTATTAAATAACTAAATATTTTCGATTTTATAGTATATGTATGCCGTAGTCCAGTTGTAACATGTATAACCGAATTCCGCTTAGAATCGTTTTTCGTTAGCAAAAGTTAATCGTTGGATACATATATATATATATATATATTAAATTCGTCTATATATCCTACCTTCCCGACTTCTCACTTACAACAGTGACACACCCATCGTACGAAGTATGTCCGTATTTTTTAATGATTCGTTTAAGTTTGTTTCTCCGAGAGCAAGAGAATAATCTTCAATAATTATTAGAAGATACCGTACATCTCGATTTCAATTAAGTATTATGAATACATCAATCAATTTTTTATAAAAAAAAAAAAAGGATCGGGAAGATGTACACAATATATTAGTAAAATATTACGATTATTTTTACTGTGACATTTTTTCTACTAGTAATTTTGCTCCGATTTACAATGATAGCATTTTATCTGGAAGGAAATCTGACTGGGAAAGTACTTCCGGAAAAATCGGAACATTAAACAAATATTATTAAAGAAAATATATTATACCTATTAAAATAATTTTACCAAAATATGACATAATATATATTGTTGACAAAGCATCACTGAACTCCGTTTTTTTTTTCGTTAGAAATGATTTATCGTTGCCAACAGATACAAATTTAATTACCTATAACAGTGACTGCACCCGTTTCCATTATCCTAGGACACCTTTTTTTCCATGTAGATGTAATTAAAAGATTAATAATAGTATACAACTTTGATACATAGGTACATTAATATACATAATATTATAATAATACTTTTTATTTGTGTTGTAAAATGTATTAATTTTATTTTCACGCTAGTAGTAGTAAGTATTTGATAGTTATAATTACAGATTATGTAGTTAATAATCAACAATTTATTAATGAATCACATTATTATTTTATTTATAGTTGTATAAATAATAATATGATAATTTCAGTTGTTTTATAAAGGTAAACCGGGGTTAATTTTGGTCGGGTCTTTGTTTATTGGTAAGAAACCGGGTTTGCGAAATATTCGAATTCCGGGTTTTAGTTTTCAAGCGTTCACCGGCTTTTGGGTTTCCGGTTTAACCTTGTTTCGATTTTTTTTTTTTTTTTTGCGGTTTTTGAGGTTTAAAACCCGGTTTGATTCTCTGGAATGCACTGACTGTATTACCCGGTGTTTTCCTGGCTCATCTGAAAATGGGAAATGGGATTCTTTTTGGGAATAAAAAGTGCCAGATGACCTATTATAGGATCTAAAGTAACTGTGTTCCAAATCCTTTCAGTCTTTACGAAGTTGAGTTGTACAAACCGTGCACACACAAATTTCCGCTTTAGTAATGTTAGTACTGGTAAATAGCGGGTACCTAAACATAGTGTTATAATATCGAATTTGGGATCGCGAATAAATCGATTTAGAAAAATACCTACACTCACTACTTGTCATATTCTCGGTCGTGATGCAATAAACTCGCATCGAGCCGAGTTCGTCTGCACCGTCACGGACCGCTGGAGTCTCGTTCGGTCATTCGCCGCGAGGAGGTCACGTTCAATTACAATGTACCATTTTATATTATTGTATACATTATGTTTAACGGGTTCACTCTATCCACGAAGAATTTGTCTTTTAAATAACGATTTTTGTACTCGGTAGCTGGTATTACTAATATCCATAACTATTCATTTGTCGGCGACTGCAACAGACGTAAAACTGTTCCGCGTTATTACGGGAATCTGCGCGGTAAAAATTACGAGGGGGAAAAACATCGACCGACAAAAGAGCCCGAAAAACAATTTTCCGAAAACTCTACGAGATCGAATAAATTTTCGCATGTAGTTACGATGCACGGGGAGGTCATTTTTGCGATTTATTTTTGATTAGCAATTTATTATTGTTCGACACGTCGGTAGGTACAGTAGCGTTTTTCTTATGACCGTTTATGTTTGATTTATTATCATTTATCAGCAGTCCGCGGCGGCGTTAAGTTATTAAATATCAAACGGCTCGTCTGGAGTACGCGTTACACAGTGTGCATAATATTAAACAATGTCTACGCAATTTGTACGGTGATTTTCTGGGGCCAAAATTTCCCTGTCACATATTCAATATCCTTTGGATTTGATACAATTCACAAACGTCAGAAAAAACTCGTCTGATGGAATCTTGGGCGAAATCGCACATACTTCGACACAATGTCCACCCTTCTATTATAACCCGTAATCATATTTACCGTTATCATCACCATATTGTATTGATTAAGTGGTCGAATTCCGGAATAAAATGTGTACCTAATATAATAATAGATCGATCGGCAAGTGCGCGTAGATTAGTCAAAGATCGGAACACAGCTGTAGATATTTCTCTGCAGACTTTCGCATGTATTATACCTATACATATGGTGACCAGATATAAAAAACCAAAAAAAGTACATTTTAAAATTAAGGTCCTTCGTTTAAAAAAAACTCTCCCTTGAAAGAATTTGCAAACGTATATACTATTCTACCCATTTTGTCCATAGCTCATCTCCATTTGTGTACATTTTTTTTTTTTATCTGATTACTCTATTATTATTTTTTCTATTATCAATTATAAATATCAGGTAAAACTATAATAACTGGTGGTTATACAGACGTTAAGGTTAACAACGTTTTTTTTTTTTTTCTTTTGTCAAACAGTGGTTCTCTAGTTGTCGCTACAGTTGTCAGCCACTTGCCAGACGTTTGAAATGCATTAGGTCGAACCATAAAATATCTAAACATAAACGAATAATCAAATTCTAGAATATCGTAAACGTGTATTAGCCCATAATATTTTCAAAAAAAAAAATAGTACAACTGCATGTACTCAACGCTATAGGGACACAGGACAATGCATCAAACGACAGTACGTCTGGTCACCATACCCACACATGATGAAATATCCGCCTATTGTATTAGTACATAATATTTTTTGTCGAAAAATCCGTTTCCCAGTGCACCGACGGTCCGCGGGAACGCGCAACTAAGAGCGCGTACGCGTGTCGCGTACTTACACCGAAAATTCGTCCCGCACCACAGGAGGTCCGAAAGAGTCGAGCACCCCCGCGAATCGCGAGAACTACCCTGCACTATGGTAGACATCCTTTCCGTATTCAATTGCACCCTCCGACGGCCGCGACGACGACGGTCGGGCATTACGGGACAATAAAACTATTTCAGCAGTTTCCATTGTGTTATTACACACACGTTGAGTATCGTTGTGTATCGGGTCTTGTCCCGGTGCGCGCGCGACAGACGTATACGAAAAACACAATAATTATTATACTGTTTTCTAGAGGGGAAGGAAAAAAAAAAAGAAAGAATGAAGAGAGTAGGAAAAAAAAAAAAAAAACAAAAAAGAATACGAAAAGTACAATAATAATACTATAACAATATGGAAACGGTCTCCCCCCGCAGGTGACCGCCGGGCGGCCGTCGGCAGGTGCGACCCGAGCACAGTCGCGCGCACGCACGGGCACCCGCCGCCGGTTATATCCTTTGTGGCGGCGCGGGTCGGTCGGCGCGGTGCAGTTGGTTGGTCGTGGGGAGGGGAGCGGGGTGACGACGGTATTTACGCGCGAAACGAAAACATTACGTCGTTATTGCATAACACGCGACCGTCCGGACCGCCGCCGTCGTCCTATGGGTGCGAACCGAGGGCAACGACGGCGGCGAATCGGACGGGCGTAGGCCGTACGTTCCCGTACGGGCATAAAACGTTCGCGCGCAGGTTAACAGGTATAACAATATCGTTACAATCGGCGTGGTATCTGTGGTATACGCGCGAACGCCGATTATAATATCGTAACCTCGGTACGTCCGTTCTCCGCGCCGCAGTGGTTTTCAACCTTTTACGAACCGCGACCGACCCTCTTATTTTCGGATCCCGAGTGGAGCGAACAAGCTTACTGCGGTGTTTTTATAATGATGTTTATTTTTTTATTTTTTTTTTTTTTGAGATTCCGAGTGTACCGTAGAATGTATTGATTTTACAAAGATCTTTGTACTTTTTTTTTTATGTGAACGCTTTCTACCAGAATGCTTACTCCGATATATATGATGCAGGACATTTTCTTGGAGTGGTCCATTAGTGGACCACCCCACTGTGAGTTAACCCAGCAAATGTGAAAAACCGGAAAAAAAACTTGGGAAAACCGGTACAATATTAAACAAATATTAAAGAAAATATATAATGCCTATTTAATTATTTTACCATAATATATATTGTTGACAATGCTTCGCTATTAACTAAACTTCACTCGGAATCGTTTTTTCGTTAGCCATGGATAATCGATGCTTACAGATATACATTAAATTATCTATAACAGTGGCTGCATCCGTCTTCATTATCCTAGGACAGCTTATTTTTTTTTCTTTCATTCATGATGACTCATTCAAAAATCGTTTAATAGAACTTGAACAATACGCGATGTAGAGTATACAATATGGTACTTATGATTTTCGGCGACCCCTAACTATAGTTTGCGATCCCTTTGCGATTCGCGATCCCCAGGTTGAACATCACTGCTCTATACGGGGTATACCGTCCATCGGGATACCGACGACGATATTGCGACTTAACCACGATTCGTTCGTCGAACAATTGATCAATTTGTTTCCTTTTTTTCGTGGTCGACGCATTTTTCCTGTCTTTTTTCCGAAAATTGTCTTCCGAATTGCCCATTATTACAATATTATACGATTTTGTAGGTATTTGTAGGTATTTGTACGATAATAATAATAATAATAATAATAATAATAATAATAATAACAATAATAATAATAATAATAATAATAAAAGGCATGCTCTATGAGCAAGGTGAACTGTTGTTATGGGCCAGAACTCAGAAGTTGGTGAGGTAAAGGAGAAATTGAATGAACATTTGTACGTTACGATTAATCGCATTGATCGTACCTAACCTAACTTAACCTAAACCTTAACGAGTTTTTAGTGTAAAATTTGATATATAGTTATTTCAAAATATAATATTATGTCGGGAAACCATCATTGTTTTATGATTTATAATATATTTATTTAAGGTGGAAAAAAATATATGGAAATATTTCGCATGATGTGTAGGCCATAATAGAAGGGGAGAAATTAAGAAGGTATGGGGTATACCATATGTATATCTGTACGCAACGATTAATCTTCGCTAACGAAAAACGACTTTGAGCGGAGTTCGGTTTTATGTGTTTTGAAAGGCCGTAATATTTACGATTTTAAAAGAATACATTTCGTAATACATTTTTCTCGTTTTCTTCACGTTTTATTCCGGTTTTTTCCATTTATTATAAAAACCTCTAGGAAAAAAGTAGAAAAGTAGGAAAATTGTTCAATAAAAAAAAAATAAACATCATTTTAACACAAATAAACAAGTCCAAGGAAAATAAGTCCAATAGAATAAAAGACTAACGAATAATTGAAATAAATATTGACGATGAATGTTGTATATTAAATAGTAAATACAAATTACAATTACATAGATACAAAGTAAAACAATAAATTGTGATTATTTGTTGTTTTTATTAAATTTTGTTAAACTAACAAAATAATTGTTGGGATAAATTCAATTGAAAAAAAAAACAGACATACTTCGCACGTGGGTGGGCCACTGTTGTAGCGGTGAGACGTTGGAAAGGTAGAGGGGGAAATTATAATGTACATCTATATGCAATGATTAACCATTGCTAACGATTGTGTTGTTTTGTCAACAATATAATATAGTAAAGTATATTACGGTCTTTCGAAACATGTATAACTGAATTATGTTTCGAATCGTTTTTCGTTAGCAATTATTAATCATCGCGTACAGATATACATTCAATTCCTCTCCATATCCTACCTTCCCAACTTTTCACTTACAATAGTGGCTTACCAATCGTGCGAAGTATGTCCGTCTAAAAATGTGTTTAAAATCATGCATTTTAAATTGTTTGAAAAATCGATTTAAAAAAAAAAAAATCATTTTTTAAATAGCTATTAAGCGGTATCTCAGAAAACTTTTGAGATAAAAAAACATATAAACATCGAATTTGCTCGAGAACTGTAGAAATATTCGAATCTAGTATTAAAAATAGGTTAGGTTAAATTAAATTATGGACGACCCTCAAAAACCTTCAAAAATCAATTTTATTTTATGGTAACGTTACCCCAGCACCCGGGACCATGAATTGTATCAATTTTCAATCGTGCAGTATTATATATTTTGTACGATTTTGTATAATTTCCGTATCATCGCTATGACGATTCTTCTTAAGGAGTAGTGGTAGTCAAAACATTACAGTAAAAATTGTAAAACTATCTTCTTCACTATACTGGCCGTATAAAGCAGAAGTTAATGTATTGTATAATAATAGCAAATAACAATAAAGAATTGATGTGTCTCAAGCCTTTTCAGATTTCACTGGGTAGGTGCTGACATATCGTACTGTCGTAACAAATTATTTTATAATTTATAAAGAATGAAAGTATTAAAATTTAACATTCAGATATTAACTTTTAAAATAATTAAAATTATACGGAGGTAGGTACATCATTATTAATAATAGGTAGGTATCGTATTATTACATTAATATATTTCCGGGTGCTGGGGTAACGTTACCGCAGCAACCGTAAGAAGAAATTGAATTTTGAGGATTTTCGAAGGTCGTACAAAATAAAGTACACATTACTATACGTTTGTAATTTGATAAAATTAATGGTCTCAGGTGCTGGAGTAACGTTACCGTAGCACCGGTAAGATGAAATTAAATTTTGATGGTTTTTAAAGGTCCCATACAATTTAATTTTGGTTGTACAAAATAAAGTAAATAATACGGAATGATTAAAATATGCATGATTTTGAAAGTACGGGTGCCAGGGTAACG
The DNA here is from genome assembly GCA_902439185.1 of Cinara cedri. NCBI lineage: Eukaryota > Metazoa > Arthropoda > Insecta > Hemiptera > Aphididae > Cinara > Cinara cedri. The sequence goes on along the minus strand of CABPRJ010001948.1, from coordinate 214,701 downwards.
TACTTATATTAGGCTGCAGGTAATACAAAATTATAATACACTCAATGTACCTACAATGTTCACTCAGACCCCCATACACGGTCAGTCTTGACTGTCAATCACGTTGGTTGTCATAAAACAGTGACTATGTATGTGTATGACTGATAATGACTAACAATCAAATTTTTTGACTGATGAATTTCAAACATGTTTAAATTTCGACCGTCAATCATGTTGATCATTCAAGACTGACTGTGTATGGGGGGGCTCAAGTATTATGGTTATTAAATAAAATTCACTGTGAGGAAGCACAGTTTTTTAAAAATAAATTATTACATACAAACGAAAGTACAATTAATTTACAAATACTCATACTTAATTTATTAATAAAAAGCAAATTTAAAATATCCAACACCAGTCTCAAAAATAATATGAACTTATTGAGATTACTCGCTTATCTATTTGACAGTAGTTAATGTAGAAAAAACTTCCCAAACTAAAGGGGGATATATTTACCTATGACGACGCAGCTTGTTTAATGCCAAACGAAAAAAATGTTAAAAGACATTTTAGAAGAATTCGTAATAATACTAATAATTTCTTCGAAAGAACTTGTGTTAGAGGTCGAGTGGATAATGCGATATAAGAAGTTTCTTGAAGACATTGTTTCAAAACATTTTTTGTTATTATCATCTTAGCCAAAGTGTGTGGCGTAAAAACCAAAAATCTTGGCTTGGAAGTGAAATACAAAGAAAATAAAGAATTCCGTAATTTAATACGAAAAATAAATGCGTTGTTATTTTTACTACTTACACCATTAAAAAGAGGTACACTAATACATTATTTGAATTATATTTCATCTAAACATTTTAATATTTAGTTTCATATGAATGAGCTTATACAATATATTTTCCATATTATGATATTTTGATGCAAGTATAGACTGGCCATTCAAGTTAATTTTTAATAAAATGAGTCCACCTATATGGTTAATATTTGTGGACCGTGCATAATACTACAAAGTTAGCTTATAGTAGGATTAATAATGTATCGAAAAGTTGGAACAACAAGTTTCAACATTTAATTAGATTTAAACATCCACACATAAATATAATTGCATTTAGTCATTAAAAAAAAAAAATAAATAATTTAATGTATATCTGTAAGCAACGATAAACCATTGCTAACGAAAAAACGATTCTGAGCCGAGTTTAGTTGATAATGTTGCTTTATCAACAATAGACAATATATGGTGTTATTATATGGTCATATTATGGTAAAATGATTAAAATAATAGAAACTTAATAACAAAAAATAAATAAAAACGGTTGCCAATGACAATCTTATTTTTAATTTTTCAATATTTTTTAACCTAAAGACCAATATTTTCCTCATTATCTCGAATATTAATGAGAATTTCAAAAAATAATCTCTTTAAAGTACCACCCAGAGAAAATTTTATTTCAAAAAAATTGCTATACTTGATAATCAGAGTATGATTTCAGGTAAAAAAAGTTTTCATATAAAAAAAAATAAAAAAAAAAAAACTTCATTGTAAAACCGATACATTCTTCGTTCCATTCAGAATTTAAAAAAAAAAAATCGATACTAAAAATAAATATTTATTTTTATTTCGTTTCATTTATATCACCGATTTAAATACATGTATACATTTTATGAATAAAACTGTAGTTTTATTATTTCTTTTTAAGTCAAAAATGATAACACTCAAAATTGTTGCGCCATTAAAACACTTGATATTTTGTCACTGCACGGAAAAACATTATTTGTTTGAAAATCATATAATCATATATATGTGTTTGGGGGATCTTTGTTCATTCAGACCTAATTTATTATTCAAAAATTTGTCTGCGGAAAAAATATCAAGTAGTGCGCTAAGCTCCCCTTATATAATAGAAAATATCACCAATTCAAACCCCAATAATGGGGTTATTTAATGAATTAGGAATCTGTGGAACTGAAATCGGTTGCTCAGTTCGATGATGGGTTACATTGTTATATACGTGTGAATATTCTAGCAGCACGCTTGTGTGTACCTATTGTCTCTTATCAATATCAATATCATGGTATCTTTCCTGCCATCTTCACTCCTTTATTTACTTTTATTTAAGTCTCCTCTCAGAAGAGGAATAGAGGTGATGGGGCTAAAAGGGAGACTGAAGTGGTTGGGGATGTAGAGATGACTAACTGCCTTCAGGCATTGATGACTGATGATGTTATACGTGGTATTGATACTGATTTTACGGGCAAAAGCCGAAATTCGAAAATGCGAAATGTCTACAATACTGGCGAAACGTCATCAAAAATCTGAGTTCCGTTCCAATTTTTTTTTTATACCAATTTCGTTCGGATTAAACATAAGTATATACCGATTCCGTCTCTAATAAAAGGTTAACTAAAATATTACAATATTACTATATAAGTTCAATAAAAAAATAATAAATCCAGACATTGAGACGCATAAATAATGACTGAAAAGTTTAAAAGTTAAATAGTATTATTTTTATTTCTAAAAATACAGTATTATTAAATTCTATTATTTAGTGCGAAAACTGAAAGCTTCGAAAGCAATATTCCAGTCATTATTTTATATTAGATAGAATTAAATAATACATTATAAAAACGTAAATGTTATTAAATTAAATTTTAAAGACTACAGAGAGAAAAACTGATTTGTAAATAAGCTCGCGTATCACAATATGACGCTCATAGTATTTAATTCAGTCAATTATTTTAAATATATCTTTTTTTATATACGAGTAATATTGAGTAGTTTTAAATTTGCACCATTTTTTTTTTTTTTTTGTTCGTTACTTTAGTTTTATGTCGCGTGTGTTGTAACCTTTAGGCGTTTTTGTTTCACCAGTTCTCCGGATTCCCCGCAGATCTGAGGATGTTTTCAGATATTATATATATGTACATATATAATTATTTATACTTCAGGAGATGCGTTTCTTTTGTTGATTTTATCTATAAAAAATATGATCCATATATTCATATTTTAATAGTTTTGATAAACCCAGTAACGTGCCCAGGAATTTTGAAGGCCAAATATTAATCATAAAATAGATTACATAATCTTCTTATTTACCCGTTTCGACAGTGAGAATTTAAAAGCCGGATTCAAAACACCAATTTTTAATCAATAAATCAAGATTTTCCTTGTCACTCACTTGAAATAAATACGTTTCAAAATTAAATCACTAAATAAATATTCATAATGGTTGTGTTGAAAGGTTGGAAGGGATGATTTAACCTCTAATCTTACTCTTATTGAGTTTACTACTGGGCCATCCACCCGAGTTGGGTTCCTTGGTTGTGTCTGGATGACGCGGTGATATCATCAGCACAGATATTAATTATTGTTATCGAATATTGTGACTGTTCAAATAACCCGATCCCGCTCCGTTTTATGTGGAACTCAGTTAAGTTTTTAAACCGTATGAAATACCTAGTCTAGCACGTATACATACTTGCATAAATAATTAAGAACATATAGAGACCGGACAAGATTTTATACTAGGAGAATATAATAATAGAAATAGTTCAGAAATAATTATTGAAGAGCATATTTGTATACGAGAGGATAGTTGAAGAACGGAGAATGTTTTGTTCTTATAATATAATATAATATAATAAGTAAAGCCTGCGTAATATATGAACATCGGCTCATACCACATAGTTATCGTGCTTTGGGTCGAGAAAAAAACGAATATTCTTATTATACATCGAATACGCATTATTATAGAAATACCGAAGACTATATTAAAAACGATATCAGTTTGCCAACGACTATAAAACGGCTCTGTCTGAACACACACATTTTTTTTTTCATCCAACGAGTTATTTATTCAGTGACTTATTCGTATAGAAACCTGCAGCGACTTATATTCGTTTCCGTCATTTGGGGCGGGGTCCTCGTAACCGACCCAGTCGAATGATTAAATCGGGTATTACAAATGTAATAACTACTCGGAACTCGACGAACTAAAAATGTTATTAAAAATACGAAAATGCTCGAAAAAACATCGTGTATAAAAATGATTATTTTACCGTAAAATTAATCGGTTTATATGCCATATTGTCCTTTTTGATCGCAATAAAATTACCAAAAATGTGGAAAACCATGTAAAAAACCACCAAATAAAAATTTAACTTGGGCGAATATTTTATACGTATGGAAAAAAATGTCTCGAGATCATGTTTTTAATTATATCGGTTATAATTTTTCAGGTAATAATGTGGACTAAGCATAAAAAAGTAACAAATAAAGGTAAAAGCAAAAAAAAAAAAATGTTCTAAAAAAATTGGACAAACGACGAAAAATGCAAAATAAAAATTCATTGTAGACAATGTACATGCCATGAAACATTCTATACATAGATTTATTTAAATGCATCAGTGACGTAACAGTACTGACACAAATATGGATAGAATTTTTTTTCTAAATATCGATATGTTATGCATCGATAGATCAAGTTGGGGAAAATTAAAGTATCGATTAGTTATCGATAACAACGAGTGGTTGTCATACCGTATGAAATTTTACTTTGTTTAGTGACAAGTTTAAATCAGACAATTTCTATTCGTTTTATATCAGATTTTTTTATTTTACATTATATTTTTCTGGCCTATAAGAACGAATAACGATGAATGATCATTGTGTAATCAATAGTTTTACTATCGATTACATATATTACTAATACGAATCGATGAAATATCTAAAAGAATCCACAAAAAATGTATTAGTTTAGTACTTTTTAACAAAAAGTACTAAGCATAAAAAATTGTTATGTTTCCATAAAAATATCGCTGATATTGTCGAACACCGACAAATTTTACCGTCATCGGACCGTGAACGTGCATACGATATTTTTCATATTTCACGGCCGTGGTTCGTTCGTGATTATTGAGTTTAGCGACGGCGGCGTGGAGGTAGAACAGCGAGAAAAAAACTGATAAGCCGGACGAGTGGCGGCGTTGACATCAATATTATTATGCAATAATTACACTGATGACAACAACTTATACTATAACCTTAATCTAATGTGCGCGTGTGTGCGTCGCAAGTTGAACACTCGGTTTTGACATTCTAAAATGTATTCATAAAACGTTGTTCCGTCGTCGTCAGGGCCGACTAAAACAGTCAGGTCCTAATTTTTACATTAATATAAAAATTGTTTGTAGTTTAATTTCATAGTAATTTTACTTTAAAAAAATCAATACGTCATGATAAATTAAAAATGAAATGTTAATTATTTAATAATTACTTTGTACCGTAATATTATACGTGGTAGTTACAATAATATGATTTTTACTTTATACCTCAACCTTAAACTTTATTTTTACTACACAGTACCTATAGGTATATATTTTAAAAAAAAAACAACGCTTGGTGTTAGTGTTATATTTGACATTGGGAGGGACTAGTTTGTCTCGGGGGCACTTGATTTATCTCCAGTTTCCCAGTGGGTCGAAGCAAGGTTATGACTCCATGACCTATCATCATAAAACTGATTTTATAATTAAAATAGTTCTTTTTTATTTTAGATTCTGAGTAGAGCGAAGAAGCTTATGGTTTTACAAAGACGTTTATTTTTTATTTTTGTATTAATGTTCTATGGACAACTTTTCTACCAACGGTCTTGCTCCGATTTTTAAATGTAGCACCTTTTTTGAAAATAGATCGGGGTGGGATGTACTTTGGGGAGGTAATTATTCTGAAGAGTTTTCTCATCAAGGGTGAAAAACCGAAAAAAAACGGAAGAAAAACGGGAAAATGTGCAAAATATATTACTAACATATCACGATATTTTTTTTCTGTTGACAACTTTTCTACCAGCAATTTTGTTCCAATTTATAATGATAGCAATTTTTTCAAAAGGAAATTTGACTGGAGAGGTACTTTAAAGTTGTCATTTTTCGATTTTTTCAAGAGTTTTCCCAGCAAATGTGAAAAACCAGGAAAAACATGGAAAATCGGTACATTAATTAAATATTAATAAAGAAAATATGTAAGGCCTATTTAATTATTTGACCATAATAATATGACATAATATATGTCGTTGACAAAGCATCACTATCAACTGAACTCCGCTTAGAATCGTTTTTTCGTTAGCAATGGTTTATCGTTGGTATTAAATTACTTATAACAGTGGCTGCACCCGACCCCATTATCCTAGGACGTTTTTTTAAAAGTATTAATTTTCGATACAAATATTTTTAATAACCTATGACGTATTGAAATTGAGCATATGTCTGATAAGATAATGAGGAGAAAAACGATTTCGATTTAAGATTCCTTTGAGTGCTCGATGAACTATGATGATAAGGTGGTTAAATGTGTTCTGGCCACAAATAAAACAAATAATTGTGCTGGTGAAACGAAATTTTCCCGGGCCGGTTAAAATTCAGAATCCGACGCTGATTGTATACATCATAGAGCGAAAAACTTCTCTTTTGTTGGTTTTTTTTTTTTCCGTATCCGGGTTGTCACTAATAGTTTCTTATACTTTTCCTTTCACATGTTTGTCCAAAACCGCTGAAGAGTTAAGAGTTAAGAGTTCATCCTCCGAAAGCGTCGTCATGTTGGTCACTCCAGTTTACGCGCTATCCAACGATGGAGGACGAACCACTGTCGATTGTTGCCAATAGAAATTCCAAATCAATAATATACGCGTTCACAACGAGTGGAATCACGGGCCGGTCACGGCACTGTCACGTACTCGCGTCATTGATATAGTGCGATTAGACCCTAATTCCCCATGCGTATAAAAAAAAATATATTGTAAAGTCCGATACACGTTTGGGCCTCGGTTCGATGTCACTTATATTGTAACCCATACCAGAAAAAAAAAAAAATAAAAAAACCAAATATTTTTATTAAAATAATAATTTACAACGTCTAATTATTTAATTCGCCCCATTAAACATAGTTTGTGGCGAGGTAAATGTTAGGATACAACTGATTTATGTATATTCACATTATTTAAGCTACTTGTATTCTATTTCCGTGTACAATTAAAGTTCAAGTAACAGCCAGTTTACAATATTTGTTTTTATTAAAATTGTAAGTATTCTTATTTACACTGTTCAAAAAATACTTTTTCAGACAAAGCGGCATAGCGTTGAAATTTTCTCGCTATCTTATCTAAGAACTTATACTATATGATACTTATACCTATACTTTTATTTGTATAACTAGCACGCATGTCAGAGGCGATGTTTTATCGTTTACCGTCTTGTTTAGTAGTAATTTTATTTATTTGATGTACAATGGAAAACTGCCTGTACGAATACCTGACCGGAAGAACTTTAAGTTCTTTATAATTTAACGAAGTCGGTCCATTTAAATCCTTTTTCTTAAGACATAGTTTTCCGTTTTTAGCATTATTTTCTTTGTAAATATCATATGATTACTATATAATAGTTAATTATATATATATATATATATGCACATTGGGTGAGGGGCAGGAAGGGGACATGTCCCCCCTGGCTTTTCCGTGTCTATTATACATTTATTTATTATAGTTATAATAGATACTATTGTAGGAAATAGGAATACAGTCGTATGTGTTATGCTACGTGAACTTACACGTACCAGTTAATACGTTAACAGAAAAGGTAAATACTATTGAACAAATACAGTGTGCCCCCCCCCAACCCCCGGATTTTCGAAGACTGACGCCCTTGTAAATATGACTTTATCGGTAGTTATCTAACAACGAAACACAGCAGTTGGAAAAACGTTCGGTACTTTTTTTTAACCCAAAAGCTCCGGGAATTGTTTGTTTTCGCTTTTAAACGTCAATAGGAACTGTATAAATATGATCACCCCTCGGAACACGTTAATGATTTTAATCGAATTTGCTGAACGTTCCGAACGAGGTGTTCAAAACACTCCGTAACCGCGCCATCCGTACGCGATAAATGCCGCAGAATACGGGCAATAATAATAATAAATAACAACAACGATATAGGTTACGCCGTGGGTTATAGGTATACGCTTCCGTTCGCGATCCGACGGGACCGACGACAACGCGTGTCCCTATCACTCCGCCTCCTGTCCCCGGACGAGCCGTACGGCCCGCGCGTCTTGCGCGCACACCTCCCGCCCGACCACGGCGGCGGCGGCGGCGGCGGCGGCGCGGCGCAATAGTTTTGTAACTTTCCTGCTGCGCCCGTACGCGCGATACGTAAATACGTTTAATATCCGCAGTCGCGGAGGCAGGTATAACGTTAATATAACAGCGCGCTGTTATTATTGTTATTATCGTCTGTTCGATCCGTCTTCTCTCTGCTGCCGCCGCTGCTGCTGCGTCAGAACGCTCTCTCGGGTCGTTGATCTCCGGTCGCATAGGTATATATATATGTATATGTATATATTAGTGTACAATAATATACATCCGTAGGTATATATTATTATATTCACGCGCATATATACATAAATATATATATATATATATACGTGCGTACACGCCATTTCGATGGGTGACCGGGAGACGATATATTACGTTGCTCCGGCGTACGCTACGGACGGACGGCGACACAGAGTGGGGAACTATCGCTGCCTGTATAATACGACCGAGCATACACAACAATAATGCGTACACGACGAGTGCGACTGCGGTATGTGTATACCGCTCGTATTATAATAGGCCTCGTGTATATTATGGACGTATTATTATGTTATGCGCGCGCGGCGGCGGCGGCGGCGGTTGTACACGACGACCGGCGGCCAAACTGCGCGCGTAATAACACGAAAATATATGGGAAGAAAAAAAAAAAATAATGTAAAAAAAAAAAAAAAAAAAAAAAAATAATACGTTTATTATTGTGAAATACCGCTCGCGCCGCGCGCCGCGGCCTACGCGACGCGCGCTTTCGGCCGGCTCGGCCGGCGGCGGGTCGGCGGCCGCGGTCGACCGGACCGTGTGTCCGTTTCTGAAAACCCGAGACGCGAGCGAACTCGGCGGCGGCGGCGGCGGCGGCGGCGGGACGACGACGACGGCGTTTGGGCCGGCGAACGATAATTCGCGCGCGCGAGTTTTCCCGCCGTCCGATGTACGCGGATCGACCACAATGACCAATTACGCGTCGCCGCGTTAATTTTTCCCCGTTCCCGGCGCGTTTTAATTTCCCGGCGTCGCGCAGTGCACAGTTTTACGGTACGGCAATATTACAGCGTGACACACGGGCGCGTGCGTACGCGTATCGCATTGTAATATCGTCGCCGTTTGCACAGGTGCAGACGACGGGCTCGCGGCGTTTTCCGGTGTCGGCGGTGCGAAACATTACCGCCGTCGATCGGCGGCGCGGATATAGGAGTTGGTTTTTTATTTTTTTTTTTTTTTATCGTTCCTACGGGTCGGCGCGGGTAGAGGGACGGACCCGAAATCGTTCGCGTTAATTTTGAACGATGACGAACACGCGGTACGGACAAGGCGGACACAACGATCGAGTAATCGACGTTACCGACGTTATCGTACACTAATATCGGTCTGACCGCGATAGCTCGAACGACGATTCGCGACCATTAAGCATTACGCATTGTTACGACTGCGAATATGATATTGTGACCGTCTCAAGGGTGCGAGAATTCGCCGCTGTCGTCGATATCGTGTATGGTAATGTCGTGTTGTCGAAATAGAGATACGCGTGCCCCGTGAAAAAAAAAACAAATAATAATAATAATATTCGAAATTCTTGTATACGATCGACAAAACAACATTATTGCCTATATAATATAATGGCGTTCGATATAGACATAATATTTTATTTTTTTTTATACATAACGTTTCCGATGTTTTCTCCGATAAACTCGTGATCGCAGGTGGTTCGTGCGCACAAGCGTGAAAGTTTCGGTGGATTGAACCGAAAAAGCGGTTATTGCGGACAATAAAAAAAAAAAAAAAACTAAAAAAATAAAATATACGCACACGCAGGCAGATTTACAAAATCAATACGTTCCTAACTGGCTCCGTTCAAAAATCAATAATGTCACTCTGCGGAAAGTTTGCTTTTCCTCCGATAATATTAAATTTCCGGACATTCCGGGAAACTCATTACTCTCCGAATTCCCAACGCGAGATTATTTTATTTTTTTATTTTTTTCGTAATCAAGTCGTCCGTCTTCAAATTTCGGGGGGGGGGACACGATTTGAATTGAATTGTATTTTTCAATGGTATTGTTTAACCTTTTTGTTAAACTGTGAACATGTCGTAAGTAGGTATGGTACATGTCGCCACTTCCTCATAGCTGTAATTTAATTTTAGATTCTGAGCGTGGCAAAAAATGTATTGGTTTTACTATGATGCGCGGTTAATTTTTTTCTATTTTTATGTGTGTTAACATACTTTTCTATATTAGAAATTTTGCTCTGATTATCGACTTCAGGGAGTCAACTTTCTGGCAGTAAACTTTGTCTAACTGCTATTAAGTTCAATTTTCGATTTACTTTTATAATTGATAGAAACCGGGAAAAGCTAAATTATTACGCAATACAGATTTCTGTTATTTCAGGTTTTGCTTTGGTTTGGTTAGGTTTAGGCAGTTTAATATAATCATAGAAATTCGAAATTTTCACTGAATATTTATATATTAGCACGTCGTAGACGTGGAGAAAATATATGAAATATTAGTCTTCTGACGTTTTTATACATAAATCGTACGTTTTCGATTTTTTTTTTTAGTTTTTATTTAGATAAAATTTGTTTAACTTCCTAAAATTATATTGCCATAAAAAAAATATCGAAAATTATTAGTCATGATTTTTATAAAAACGTTCAAGTTCGAATTTCGATGGAAACACACTAAACAAAATAACACGGTCAATTATTATAAATTTCACTCGTATATATAAGTTGCATATCAATATACGGTTTTTAACGCAAGTTTATCCAAAAATTATGTAACCAAACTTCGTTCAGAATGTCAGAATCGGTAATACATTACCAATGATTTATCTTTGCTTACCTACAGATATAAATCGAATTACCCAATAATACTCTACGTTCCCGATTTCGCCGCGCCTACAAGTAAACAACAGTAACATACCCGTGGTACGAGGTACATCAGTTTTAGATTCTAAGTGGAGCGAAGACGTTTATGGTTTTATAAAGATTTTTATTTTTTTTTTTCCGCGGACGACTTTTCTACCAGCAAAATTGCTCCGATATACAAGTATAGTACTCTATCTAAGAAAATACGATTAAGGAGTTACTCTAAAGAGTTTTCCCAATTAATGGGAAAAACCGGGAAAATAGGTGCGATATTAAACAAATATTATTAAAGAAAATATATGATGTCTACATAATTATTTTACCATAATATGACATATATATATATATATATTATTGACAAAGCAACACTATCAACTGAACTCCGCTCGAAACCGTTTTTTTCGTTAACAATGGTTGATCATTGCTTACAGATATAGCATACATACATTAAATTTCCCCTCTACTATTTTCCCAACTTCTCACCTACAACAGTGGCCTACTTACGCGCGAAGTTGTCCGGATTTTTTTTTTTTGTTTGTTCTGTTGGCATTTTATTTGATTTCTATACTATGGGAATTTCAATATTTTTCTCGTCAGTCCGCTGAACGGCGGCAACACTATAACAACATAACGTAATAACATCGAATAAATGTATGACGGCACTGCAGCTAGAGAATTCAAACATCTCCTTGTAAACGTGTTGCTTTTAAAAGTTGTAACATAATACGTATAACACACGATAATAGTTTTGTGATCGCCCCATTGTATATATCCTATTATATTAATAGTATGTCTCCAATCATCGCGTCGTGTAAACTTCAACCTGCTCGAAACACATTATTATATCGAGTGGTGGCGGCGTGAATACGAAAATAAAATAAAATAATAATTATATATATATATACACATTATATCGTTATATTGGCTCAAAACCAAGATCACGAAAACTCGTTGACAGAAAAAGTGTTATTATTTTTCAGGAATAGATTATTACATTTGAGGAGGAACATTTATAGTTTATTTCAAATTTCGTATTCGTATGGAGGCGCGGTTCACTATAAATATATTTATTATACTATTACTGACTGGCGTTACCCGGGCTTGATGTAACAAAGCCATATTTAAATCTTGGGTAAATTGCCTTGCTTATGGTTTTCTTCGATTGTTCGTATCTAAAATTTCATCAATTGTATTCTAACACTTACAACGTACATCACTTGTTATATTGTACGCATATATTTGAATTACAGTGTTATTCGTGGCGCAATAAATTTTTTTGATATTGTAATTTTTCATAATAAATTAATCGTTATACATATTTTGAAACTATAAAATGGCCTTGATTTTACCAGGACAAAGGAGTCAGAAACTAATATTGATATACTGAAATATATAGATTTTTCGATCCCTGGACTGAAAGAAATACAATTAAATTATTATTCCAAATACTTTATATTTTCAAATTTTTATTATCATATGTATTAAAGCTGGATAATATACTAAATGCATTGTTTTATTATTTGGACAACAAATACTATGTAACTTTTTCGAATCTCCTACTCGTGAACTTGCTACGAATAGTTTTCCATGAGAAAAACAGCACGTATCCAATAAAACTCTAACACATTCACAAAGATTGATCTTTTGATTTTTTGATTTTGAGCAAATGTAAGTCTTACTTGGAGTCTTTTAAAATTTAATCGGACGAAATGGAAGTAAAACGAGGATGGCTGACTCCAAATAATCGAGATAAAGACGTAAAAGAAGAAGAGAAGAATAATCATTATTATTAATATTATTCAAATATGTAGTCCTATTTTTTAAATTGGGTTTACTTTAAAATCATCGACAACAGAATAAAAATGATCAATTAATTGGTAAGGTATTCAAACAAATAATTACATACGTAAATTAACTAATTTATGACGAAATAATTTTCGGTATGGAAGTAATTGAATTTGGACAAAATTTTAACGGGTAAATCGATTTGATATAATAATTATTATTACAAATACTTAGATTTATTTCTCATGACAATCTGTAGATTTCAGCCGTGCAATTCAAGAATTTAAAAATTTGGGGCAATTATTTTCTGTCCTTTTTGTTTAAATATTTCCATGACCAAGAATGCTGAAAGTTTAAAATGTGTATCATGTGATTTTTTTGTTTTACGCTTAACAGAACGATCTTTGTCACTACGCGTCAAATCGAAAAAAGAAATACGAATACATTTATTATTTTGTCAGTTAAATATTGTATAATATGTAACCCGGTAAAAAAATTTAGTAGGTATTACATTATCATACACATTAATTCCATTCAAATATCACGTCAAAATTGATCAAATCGGTAATATTTAGAATAATGTATTATTCATAATAGTTCAAAATTATTCATGCACGAGTTGGTTCCATTCAAATTTAAACGAATACATTTTTCTACCGACCGTACACAAATGTTTCCAAAACATATATCTCAAGGATTTTATAGCATATAATATCCTATAGCCAAGGATGTAGATCGTAAGTACTGTATATAATTTTATATCTATATACCTACATCCATATATCTATGTATAGTCTACCTACATAAACCTAGGTATTACATACCAAAAATAAGTAAAATCTTTATGAGGCTTTATTCAACGGATAGATTTATAATCTAGTAGTAATTATAGTCAATGTTAACTTACCACCAACATAATTAATATCATGGAAATGAATTTTGGAAGATTTTAACTGAACAGACTCAAAGAACGAAGATCAAAAACAGTATACGCTACAAGTCGTTACACAGCATCACCGGAAACCGTATAATATTTAAATAGCAATAAAATCTGCACTGTAATAGAATTTGATTTGAAATTATGAATACGTTATTTTTATGCATATCGGAACTAATTTATAGGGATCGACCGAAAAAATGTTAATATTGAAAAATTAAATACCACTCTAATAATATATAGGCAGAGGTTCAAATGAACATTGATTATGTAAACATGTGGATCTATGTTGAATCTATTCGTGTGTGTTTGACAGTTATAAAATATTACCAATATATTTATATCACTTTTCTTTAATTATAAGTAATATATGTGCGTGTTTTTGCTTAAAACAAAACAGACCATCTAATAGAATACTTTTAAAACCGCAAAAATTACGTACTTAATATGTATAAACATATTTTTACCGTGATATTATAATATCCAGCCGGATAGTGGTTGTCAGACCGACGGCGTATGATAATATTTTATTATTAAACATGAGAAATATTAAGTTCATTAATGTATACACATCTTAAATTCTCACCTACAACAGCGGCCTACCTATGGTGTGAAGTTTTATAAATAATAATAACATAATTTCGCAACAGGCGGAGTTTTGCTAACTAAATAGTTTTGTTATAATTCTGTGAAACGGCAATATCATCATCATGTTGTTATCACAGAAAATAAGGTCAATTTTGACAGAGAAACCGGGATGTAAAACGGCCGGTAGAATAAAACCGAAACAGTATCAAAGGAATTTATAATTACCGTTTTACACGTACATTTTAAATCATAATATTTATAAATAACACGTATCAATCATGTTTGAGACGTTTGAGTGTGTATATTGTTATAATTATAAAATAATGTTACCGTGTAATCTGATTATCTCCTCAAATAAACTCCTTATCAAGTAAAATTTATTTTATAATGTATAATTAATATTTAATACAAATAGTACGCAAAATCTATCAATAAAACATCAATATTATATGCCGTTAACCCCCAAATAAGAAAAAATTGGGCTACTCACGCCTATACTTAAGTAACTACTTTTTTATACATTCAAATGTATTAATTATACACAATAAAGATTACATTAGTTATCGTTTAGGTAGATACCAACCTTAATTATCGACGTTTTCCATTTATTGTAATGTAAAATACATGAAAATATACCTATCTACAATTTTGTTCTCATACATTTTTTGAGAGTGTACCATAACATCATCTGTGTCTAAAATTGCGTATTTTATAGGTATCTTTCTTATGGTTTATGGATATTTATTGTACAAAAATTACTAAAATAAAACACTGAAAATAAAAAAAATATATTGTAAATCGTAAGGAAATTGTGAACGTTTTCATTTATATAATTGCTGAAATAAATACAATTTGTATTACTATTACGGTTTTAGTAGCATAAGTGGTATGAACGAACAATAATAATAATATATCATGAACATTTTTTTTTTAAACTATGTCCATGATACCCAGTATTCTCACGATTTGTCTTCCTACTTAAAATAATGTGGAGTTTATACGGCGTAAAATGTAGTATACCCTATGGGAACATCACTGCAGCCTATACCTGTGTGCTACTATAATAATAATTAAATAATTGTTTAATTATTTTTTAATCATACGCTTACATTTCAAAAGTAATTGTAAGTGGGTACGCATGCACGCGTTAAAAAATACTGTTATGTAAATAATAATGTCTTTTAATAAATAAAAAGATAAAAAAAACTATTGTGATTTTTAAAATTCATTTAAATTCCATTGTTTGAAACGGATAGACACATATAATATACGAAAAAAAAAAAATTAAGAAATACGAAACCGTTAATTTACGGAACTGATAGAAAATATTTTGTTCTTGAACCCGAGTAGGCAACCCGGTACGCATAAAATGTATAACAGAATTATTGACCATTCGGCAGTGTATGTGTTTAGGCTTATGTTTACGAGCGTCAAAAATCTATAATATGCTGGCAAACATAAGGAACTACTTCAATAAATGCGCAAGTATATTTTCTCGGTTATTTATAGAATATAAATAACCAATGCTCAAATAAAACTTAAAAGTATAATAGGCGAAAATTAGGCAGCAAATTCATAAATGATTATGTATTGATTAAAAATTATTACCATGACTTCAAATATGAATAAATTTGACCATTGTTTTACTGCAAAAACAATTATAAGTAAGGATTATCAAGACACAGCAATATTATAACAGACATCGAGTACATTCCGAGATAGAAAAAATTGTACAGGGCCAGTCGTTTGAAAAAAAAAATTGACTTTTTGTCAAAAACCTTTTGTTTCCATCTAAAACTATTACATTAGTTTTATTGCGTGTAATCACACCTTAAGGGTAGCATTTTGAAATATGTTAAACATGTTGAAGGTGATGTTTTCATAAAGGGTTATCAAATTTCACCCTATTTTCAGAAAGCAAACAAAAACAGCAAAATAGTTTTTAATGATGTTTATCATGGAAAATAATAAAATTATTCGTACACGTAATACTTTGTACAAAGTATACATGCATTGAATGCGAAATACGTCCTTTTAACAAATCAGTGTAGATTTAATTATATTTTAAAAGGACGTTTGGATATCTTTCAGTCGACGTTACCAACTTAATTTTCAGTATTTAAATACGTCCTTTCACCAGTTTATGCTCTTAAATTTTCTGAGTTTTTTGATACCAAAAACGTATTTTTCGATTTTTATTGGTAATAAAACACCATCGATGTGTATTTCGCAACTTTATTCTCGTCTTTTCTGTTAATAAAATTGTATGGGTCTATAATTACCGTACTTTCGCGCCTCACCTTTAAATTCATACATGAATATGACCAAGCTCTTTTTCTATTCATCCGGCATTTTTCCCTTGTTATGGACGGACAAGGGAAGGTACCAAATAATAGTACGTAAAACGGAAGTATGTACACAGGGAGGGTTAACATTTTTAAAATAGATTCAAAATATATATATTTCAAAACAATATTTAGCATTTAAAATAGATATTTTTAGTATCTTTTTGTTCAATAAAAAAAAAAAAACGGGCTAGGCCGAAATATTTCGTATAAATAACAATATTATTATTTATTACCATTTAACGAGTGAAACGTAATGATATAATATTGCTTCAGCCTTTGTACTGTGATTCGATAATTCCATATTTTACTTCAAGGTATAAAAAGAAGTCAATATTATTTATTTACACGCGTGTATTGTTAACGAACTCGCCGTTGGCTACACGACGAGATTTGGCTTGGAAAAAGAAAAGAAAATCCGACACGAAAAAAAAAAAACAACGAGAATCGACGTTAACGTTTAACAATAAACGTCAAACGGATCGGTCGTGTAGGGTGAGGGGTGGAGGAGGAGGTGGAGGAGGAAGAGATGACAAAGACATAATAATAATAATATTATCTTCTCGCGTTTAAAGTTTCTATGGTTCTTTTTTGTCTCGCAGTGTGTGTGACGTGTGTTTTGTAATCGTATACGGATGATGATATTATGCTTACACGCGGTAAACACGAAACTGTATACATAACTAAATCGTGCACACGATTTCTCCCCTCCCAGCATCTCTCGGCAAACGCGATTATATCGAAACCTTATTTGAAAAAAAAAATGATTCGATATTTTTCGACGCGGTGTGTATAATAATAATAATAATACATTTACCGTTTAACCCAATTTAGCGAGTTTGTACAATATTATTACAACGCGTTTAAACTCTTTTCGAAAAAAATTCACTTAAATGGATTTGTATATGATTATGATGCATCTATGAGCGTAATAATATGTATATATTTTTTTTTACAGATTTTTTTCGTAGCTCTTAACTTCATCTCGTTCAACGACAGTAATTGGTGATATCGCGCACTACTGCAGCTGCAGTATACTTGTTAAAAGAACATTTTACAGAATTCGACGCGGATACGTTTTTTTTATTTTTGACGACGCCAACTTTGAACAATATACATTGTCGTCTTTTATAAAATACCGGATCTTGATGGCATAAAAATGTTAAACGAATTGCGCAAAAAAAAAAAAAGACGTTAAAAATGTCACTATAATAATATTCGTTTTGTGTGATATAATAGCTGAATGATTGCCTATATTGATCGCTAGTAATAATGCACATAAAAATGAAAAAAATAAGTGCTGATACTGACGATGGGTGCTATTGTAATTGGGGGAAGTGGGATACATAAAGTTATTTAATTAATACCTGTGACCAACGATTGTAATTATTGATAACAAAAAACAATTCAAAGTTCAATTATATACCCACAAAATACCCACAGAATACCCACCAAACAAAAAAATCACGTAAAAAAACTCGTTAAATTAAAATGTCTGTAAATAGCTCAAAAATAACTCAAGTATTTTGAAAATTTTACTAAATCTAGAAAAAGTAAGTACATATTTTCTGCCAGAATTTCAAGTATCTACGAATATTTCAAACTGAACTACAACGAAAAACAAACTTAAACATAATAGAATCATTGTTTTTGTAAAATTTCCCTTTTTTTCGAAGTTTTGCTCAATTATTAAAAAAAACTACAAAGAAAATCAAAAAACGACTTTATCTGTCAAGGGCTATGTATTAAAAGGAACAAAATTGATAACTAATCATTTTTCAATTGAAGTAATATTTCTGGTAGAAAACTTAAGTATAAGGCTGTCTACACACAGAGCTATTCATTAGAAACTAATTACTGACACAAATCATTAACCAGTCTGCATCGAGTCACTCGTATGTTATTCAATGGAACACAACAGAGGCGCTACTGGTTACTAATTAGTAACTAACGCGTTAGTGATCAATTCCAACTGATTCAACTGTCGAGGATTAATTATAATAATTAAGAAAAATTATTTAAAATATTTTTACGAATATGTTTTAAGATCAAATTTTGATGAAAATCGTAAAAATTACGTTATTTCAAAGCATGTGTAACTGAACTTCGTTCAGAAACGTATTTTGTCAGCAATGGTTTCTCGTTGTTTATAAATTAACAAGAAATTAGTTTATATACCCTAAACCTTCCCAACTTTCTGCGTACATCAGTGGCGCATTCATCAGCAGTATCAATTATTTTACTATAAGTTACTATAATAAAGTTGTTTTTTTTTTTTGGTTTTAAATTATTTTAGAGCAAAAGGAAAAAAAAATTCAAACGCAATCTAATTAAGAACTAGTGGTTTTTTAGTGTAACGTTGCTACGACGATCGCATTCATATTATACATAGTCGTCTACATATTGTTGTATACTAATTTATTCATATTTCATCGGAGGTACGGTACTAAGGCCATTAGTCCAACTGGTCCGATGTAGGCGTATACCTGCACACTTAAACAACAAAACCATTAACTAGGTTTATACATTTATAATACGATTTGAACGCGAAATTGAATAATACTACTATGAGTATAATTTTTTTTTTATTATTCATCTGATTACCTAGGTATTCTTATTATTATTTCACAGTGCTGAATTGTGGACGATTACCGCGTAGGATGTTCGGTCTTTGTAGCTATTATATGTGAATAATTGCTGATAAAAAAAAAAAAATGAAACCCTTATACTTAATGTTATTTTTTTAAAATACAATAAATTCAAAAAGTGATACCCAAAAGGTACACAAAATCATATACACAAACGGTTTGTTGTTAATATAATAATAATTTAATAAATAATTAAATTCGGAATTAATATTCATCAGTGAAAAAAAAAATTTAAAACATATACTATTATATTCGTGTTTTAAAATGCACAATTGGAAAAAATAGCATTGTGAAATAAATAACTTTCGAAGGAAAAAAAATTGGAAAAATCTCATCACGGGGATCGCGGGAAGGATACCACGTGGGTATCACAGCCTCTTAAGAACAAAATATAAAATATCCCTGGTAGTAAATTATGTCAAAAAAAAAAGTATTAAAAATAATACTTTTTTAAGTGATATTATAACCTTATAATATTTTTAACAGGTAAAAAATAAATAATCGCTATTGTATTTAAACACAAACTATTGTACTAAATAAAAATAATTAAAACACATTTTTTTTAAAATATGTATTTGGAAAGTTTTAAAACGTATTTTTTTTTTTTTACAACACATTATTTTTACAAAAACATTTTTTTACGATAAAAATATTAAAGTTTGTTAAAATATACAATATAATATTAATTGAATCCGTTAAAAAATTTGTAAAAGGTTAAAAAAATATAACCTATATAAAACCAGTAAATAATTTCATAAGCCTATATTTTTATTCGATTATCCTTTAACGCGTTTACCATAAAACCTTTTTGACGATTTCATTAAAGTTTATAACACTATATTATTATGATATTTTTTCAATTGAAAAAAATTCCAATAATTTATTTGCGGGAAAATGCATTTGATTCTACACAATTATTAATAAAAACAAGTTCAATTTAATACGTTATATTAGGTATACACATTATGATATAAATTATAAACTTCGTTTATGTGAAAAAGCTATTGAAATACTTAAGAAGTATATAAAAATCATGAAAAAATATTTATATTTTTCAATTCTTTTGAACTAAAACGCCATCAAAAAGGAACACAAACACATCATTTGTGTTTCTTATTTGTAAGCGGAAAATATTAATTATCATTTTTTTTATTGGCCTTTGTCTGAAATTAGTTACGGCACAGCACTGGTTATACGAAAAAATGCTATATAGTCATAAATACAGTAAAATGTTGAAGTGAATATACTGTATAATCTTTGCACTGTCACCTCAACTATCTATGTATAAATAGTTTTGTCGGTATACGACTGTTGTTTCAAAGGCAAGTCGATTACGCGATATGGCCATATTGTCACGTGTAGGATAAAGTCAGTCACGTATTCAGGAGGCGACGGGCAAACAGGCTAATCTGTATTTATTTATACGATGCACTACCCATAATGACAGAGTAAAAGGTACAAAATCATCTTTAAGACCCGCTGACCCGATTAAATCCGCCGAGATTACGCGACTGGGCACACCGTCACTGGACAAATTGAGGTGAATGTTAGGTATTTTAGTTCATTATAATATAAACGCACAGGCGGAAATCTATTCAAATTTCACGGGAGAGTGTAGGGGCTAATATTTGTATTAGGTAGATAATATGTAAGATGCGGTGGCTTCATCGTTTCCGCACTTCCCTAATCCTCGACACAAATTAATTTAAATTTTGTATTTTATTACATTATATCATAATTGATGTAATGATTATGATATTTTATTCTATTAACAATTCAACCGAGTGATTCTGTTTTAGGTTCGTATACAACGCCAGCGGTAGATGACAACGAAATAAATTTTAGATTCGATTTGGTTCGTGTCTTGGTCTTTTGGTCATATTTTTGGGATTTACTAAAAAATAAAATAAAATAAAATCTAAAATGGTGTTAAATATGGAATTAAAACAATTTTGAAAATCCAATGGGAAAACCACAGGTATACATATACCGGAATTAACCTCGATTTCCCCAATATCCGATGTTTGGCACTTTGGCATACACTTTTCGCATTATATGCCGGTACAAAAACAAAGTTCAGCGGCGATGGAAGACAAGGGGAAGAAAACGAAGATAAATACTAATGGAAGTTATAAAGAAGGTTGTAAAAAATATATTGCACGCTACAGAGTTGGGCAATAGTTTTTTTTCTCACATACGAAGCATATTTGTCCATTGTACGGTTGTTTTTTTATGTATTTTTTATTAGTGGGTATATACAAATTACAAGTGAAGTGCGTACAATATTTGAATAATTCAAACGCTCGCTTTATGATTTATAACGCCAATTTTTCATTTTTATTACATTCAACTGAGAATTTGAAAAATTACCTATCTATATAAAACATTATCATTATACCTATGCCATCTCCGCAATTAGGAATTTACAAAATGTTTGAATGTAATTTTTCGAGAATATACCGTTGTGTAAATCTATAAACACGCTTAGAAAACTCCGATCGAATATAATAGCTACTCGGGAGTTCAATATTTCCGTTTTAAAACGCATACTTATATTCTTATATGGCGCATTACGTCACATTATCATTACAATTTGATCGAAATTCAAACTTTGCACGCAACTTCTATATATGAGGTAATAGAGACTGTATTTTGTGATTTATGGTATAATACAATTACGGATTTTTTCTATGACGTATATTATATATAATGTAAGTGGAGAAATTTTGATAGCACAAGATACAATACTGGTTAATTAAATTTTGTAAGAACGATCGGAAATATTGTTAATCTAATTAAAGTTAGTGACGTAGGATACATAGTTCTTTAATTTATACCCGTATGCAACGATAAATCATTGCTTACGAAACACGGTACTAAGCGAAGTTCAGTTAAACGCATGTTATAATGACGTAATTTTTTTACAACTTTTGTCAAAATTTGATTTTAAAATTTTTATAAAAAAACTACTAAAATACGTTATACTTTTCTTTTCTTTTTTTTACCATCAAGTATAACTTATGATGATCTCGTACATGATTTTAAAATACGGTCAAAACAACTGTATCCATATAAAACCGAAACAAACTAAAACAAATTCTCAACAACTTCAATAAACAATATTTATAAATAGTTTAAAAATCGACAAAATGTTTTGGAAATTTAAGCACGTCTAGAAAAGGATTATAATGATATTATGTGAAATTGCATGATGATTATTTATCAATGATTGTATTTAACGGAATTACAAAAAAAAATCTACATGCAACAAAAAATCTACGGCAGTAACCATAAATCTTTTCAACGTTTTTTTCTGATGTTTTAAGAAAACTGTAAATATGTGACTCCTCGCTCAATGAATCATATAGACAAAATTTACTATCAAAAAAGATCCAACATTCGAAAATAGGAACATGATTAACGGTAGAAAATTGTGTTCATAGATAAAAACAAAAAAACACCTAATATAATGAAAATTATATTATATTTACGTAGTCAACTTAACATATTTTGTTTCAATTAAACATAAGTAACTTAACAAAATGAATTAAATTTGCAAAGTTACATAATACGTTTTATTATCACGAGCAATTTTATATTATTTTTAGTCTCATTAATATTATTACAGTAGCGTTTAACACGAAAGTCGATAAGTTATAAAAAAACAATACGAAACACACCCAAACAAAGATAAAAATGAGATAAAAAGAAAAATTGATGAACATCATATTATTATACAAGCAAAATGAAATAATAGTTAGCAATTAATAAAATTATACACTAACAAAACGAAATCGATACGATGGACAGTATTTCAGCACACGAGAAGCGTTTTCATAGAAACATGTATGCATCGATCAGAGGCGTCCCTAGACAATTTTACAGGGGGGGAGGGGGGAATCTATTTTTTAAATCAATAATTACTGTATGCGTAATTTTTGCTTTATATATTCGCCTTGGAGACGCGGATGACACATAAAGCTATCTACGTATAGTTATTAGTTTTTTCAAATGATGATAACTCTAAATTAAAATTGTGATCATTATTATTTTGTTGACAACAAGAATAATTTTTAGACATTAAAAATTATTATGGGAGTGGCCCCCCCCCCTTGAGGACATGCTAGGTATCGGTGTGTTACAAGAACAAACATAGACGAAACGGTTCCGGTGAATTGCAGGTCGCAAAGAATTGATCGTGGCTACAAATTGGTCTACGGTCAAATTGATAGTAGAAAAAAAAATTGTATTATATTGGTTTATAATACTAATTATTAAACAAAAAAGGTTTCTTGAAAATTATTGGATAATTTTTTGTGATAAATTATAATGGATTTTCTCCTGTTTCAGTATTTTAAATATATCTAAAATAACTTTTTTTCATAATACTAAACCGACAAAACCGTACGACGAATTATGAATAATAAATAATAATTTTCATGAAATATTTGTTTTGAAGTATGAACCGGAGAAAATCAGTATAAACCAAAATGGTTAATTCACCGTATACCAGACGATACAGAACAGCTAATTGGCGATAAATTCGGAATGAACGTCAAGTATACAATACGTGTCTAGTATTGTGAGCTCCGCTGAGAATTTCTTTTTTGTTTATTATAATCCGACCAGAAAATCCTATAGTCGTTCAATAGTTATATGTATAATTTTGACCGTATTATACACTGTATTGTCATAGCGTTGTTTTTATATCTGTACACAATCATTCGAACGGTTCTTTAACCTAACGCCTAACCTGACCTGTGTTGTAATAATAAATGTTTTTTCTGTAACAAATACAACTGATTACTACAATAGGTAGTCCTACAATCAAAATAATAGTAATATATAGGTACGTAATAACGTGATATATTTGATAAGTTAGGTACGTAACAAACGCAATTATTTATTCATTTTTTTTTTTTTTTTTCTAGAGAACTGTAAATAATGTTTAGGTTGGACTTGGAAAGCATAGCAAGTTACATTCATAGTATCTGGTAGACACACTTTATTGTATTAAATATTATTTTTCGTATTTACATGGGTTGTACAACAATAATAATACAAAACCAAGTTAATATTTGTTACCTATCTCTAACTGCATCACGCATACGATAATTCTTAAAATAAATTGTATTGAACTCGAGCATACAATTATACATACTCAAAATTAAAAAAAATAGTTTTACACGGTTATTTTGTTTTAAATTTTGAGGTAGCAAGGAATGTATTGGGTTTTAATGTATGTGGTGGGCCTTTTTTTAAAATTTGTTTATTCTGTCCGTGAATTATTTTTTACGAAGAATTTCAGATTATTTGTAAAATATTTATTTGGTTTTATGTGGATAAAACAGAAATGTTTGAAAATTGAATACGAAGTTCATTATACTGAGTTGTACTCAGTTAGAAAAAAAAAAAAGGAAGTTGAGCATGTACAGTAGCTTCTTTTATAAGCGTTTTAAGATCAAATTTTGACGAACGTCGTAAAAATTATACGGTATTTCGAAAAACGTATACACGATCTTCGTTCAGAAAAGTTTTTCGATAGCAATGGTTTATCGTTACGCATACGGATGTATATTAAATATCTTTATGTAGCTTACGTTCCCCACTATACCACTGTACTTCCTTCCCATAACATTAGCACTCTCATTAGCAGTATCAGCTCTTATATCATATTTGTACGATCTATTGACAATTTTTCGACCAAAAATCCTTTTATAATCATTAACATCAGGGGCCGTTCCGGAAGTGAATTTTGTTCAATTGGTGCATTCAAGAGGTACGTTTTGTGTTTTTCGTAAAGTTTTCTTAATAATTTGAAAACCCTGGAAAAATAGGAATATTTACGTAACAATATGGTTTCTGGTGTTTTCGATTTTTTTTTTTTCGTTGTAATTCAGTGAGAAATAATCGTAAACACCTGAAACTTTCACCGAATATACTAATATATTTGTACTTTCTAGAAGCGATATGATTTTCAAAACATTTTGCCGGTTTTTTAAAATAATTTACTGCTGTTTGAAAATTCGGAGGTCATTTAGTTTGTCACTACGGGTTTGTGTAAACAAAGACTTTGTAATTTATATTGTTATCACCGTTATAAGTTTGAATTGACGATAAAATTCGTTTAAAAAAAAAAAAAAAAAAATAGGAATAAGTTTTTATTTTTATAGTTAAAAGTTAATGCGATTTTCAAATTGAATTTTAAATCTACATTACGCAGAATTGTTTTTCGTTTGCGTTAAAAATAAATTTGCCTATTCACGTTCATACACCTTCCCGACTTTCCGTCTAGAACAGTCGCGTACCCACACCGGCCTGGATTAATATTTCCGATTTACTTTTTTTTTGTTTTTTTAGTATTCACGTACATCATGACCTATGTGAACATAAAAATAAATAGTTATAATGTATGTACTTATATATAATTATAAAATATGGATAATAGATTGTAAGTATACACATTTTGAAAAAGAATAACGAGAAAAAATAAAATGATAATTCGATTGTAATATATATTTGCGTAGGAAGACTGCAAACACAAACAATGTTACAATAGTATGATATATAAGAGTTATCGGGTTAGTGACGTATTTATTTTACTTTTACCACAGTACAATAAAAATACACTGCCGTGAATAATGGAAATTCTATTCCTTACTTTTCTTTCTCAACCCCACCAACCCCTCCTCCCACTCCCTTTTAAAATGCATAAAATACCGGCCGATCGATGCAAACTCTGTTTACTTACTAACATATTATTATTGTTATTATTGTCATTTTTGTACACGTCGATTTTGAGCGGTTATCAAAGGCGGGGTGCATTATATGGTCTCGTAAAATTATACGCGGCGCACAGTCAGAATATTGGGTACCGTCAATAACTTCGCATATATAACATACATGATAAAACAACAAAAAAAATTTAAAAATCTTTAGATAAATAACGACGAAAATACAAAAACAAAATCGTCTGTAAAGTTTGACATTTATTCTTTCTTTTTTTAACGAGTAGGAAATATATTATTATATATTATGTTTCCGATAACGTTGTAAATTGGATAACGTCAACTTTTCTTTTGGTAGAACCGATTTTGCGTTGTTATTTTTATTAGAGTGCATTGACCGTTTACCTATGTGACACATACATATATATATATATATATATATATATAAATACAGGGTGTCCCACCGTGTTCAACGGAGTTCAACTTGAGCTTTTAATGTTCAACTTTTATTCCATTCGCTTTTCATTAAAAGGGACACTTATTATTTAGAGAAAAATACATTTTTATTTTCATTCCCTGATTTCTAATTAAAAAAATATTAAAATTTATTCACTTTACAAAATTTTCAAAAAATACATTTTGTAAAATATATTATTCTAATAATTTGAATGAAAAATGTTCATGGTGTTTAGGTAAAACGGCATAAAGTACTGAAAATCGAAAAATATGTTTTTGGGTATTAAAAAAAAAAAAAAAATCAGAAGAATTAGGAGCATTAACTAGTAAAATAGCGTATTTAAATAGAACAAATTAAATTAGTAATGCCGAATAAAAGATATTCAGGAACCTTTTAAAAATATAATTAAATCAACACTGATTTGTTAAAAGAATCTATACCACATTCAATGCATGTATACTTTGAGTACGAGTAATTTTATCATTTTCCATGATAAACATCATTAAAAAGTGTTTTGCTGTTTTTTTCGCTTCCTGAAAAAAGGTGAAATTTAACAAAACACCGTCGATGTATTCAAATCGGATCAATAGTTTCTTAGGAACAGCCGCTTTAATTTCCAGAAGAAAAGGTGTTAAAAACGAAACTACCCCGTAACGTAATAACAAGAATGACTTGATTTATTGTGCTATAAATTGAAAATATCAGAAATTAAAATGTCTGTTACTTAAAAACTGTTAATCGGATTTGAATGTATGATACGTTCAAATTTTAAATGCAATATGTTTTACAAAATGGCTCATTTTAAAATGCTATAAAGTGAATTATGGTAATGTATAATAAAGTTATTATTTCTTTTTTTGTGATTAGGGGATGAAAATAAAAATGTCATTTTTCTCTAAATAGATGTCAGAAAAAAGTAGATTGACACACACACATAAAAAAAAAAAAATTAAACAAATCAAATATTAATAGCTCTAGAAAAATCCGTTGGCCACGGTGGGATACCCTGTATAATACATATATTATGTTTACTGTATTTTCTTTTCCGTCATTCTGTTGTTTGTTCGAGCGCGTCCTTCACTCAGCAGCAGTTCAAAGTGAAAGCTACCTAAACTCTGAACTCTGAAGATCGACCAGTTAGATCGTTCTTCGTCAACCAGAATATATAATAAAGAATATTGTATATACAAGTATAAATGATGAAATATTACTTACGACGGTTTAGAGAATTTAATATTTCGAAATCTATCGAATACTTACGGTTGTGTAATATTCTGACGATTTTTGAGCTTTATGTGGACAACATTTTTAACGCCAAGCAGAAATGCTGGACAATTTTCCACATAGGATGTACTTGCCTACAGATAAAACAAATAAAAAATAAAAAATTAAGCACAATGTAATAATTCTTTTCATAAATGTTTAAAGTTAAAATTTCCATGAAAATCGTAAAAATTACGTAATTTCAAAACATGTTTCAACTGATTTCGCTTAGAATCGTTTTTCGTTAGTATTGATTTATCGCTTCTCACAGAAATAACTTTATGCACATGTATTCTATCTTCTAACTTTTCATTTACAATATTCAACATTATATCAGTTAAACTTACGTCCATAACAACATACACTTATACTAAAACTTACAATAAACGGTATTTTGTAAACAATAAACAGTTTCTTTTTTCGATAAGACAAAGACTTCTAATAAATTTAACCAGATTGTAAACTTTTTAAACAACATATATCTTTTTGTTTGTATTTGTATTTTTTTTGTACCTTTATAGGCTATTGCCTCAGGGGAAACTTTTTCATGAAATAAATAAATATACATTATAGAATAATACTATGAATTGCACAAATATATAATTTACCTCCTGTTCGTATTATGAATCGTGAAGATTTGAAGAAATAGTGTTTCTGTAAATTTTAAGAATGATTTACAAATGCTTTAAAGCACGAAAAAATATCAACATTTTATTCAAACTATCGAAGCCATCCACGAATATAACAGGCAGTTCACGGACAAAGGCGGGACGAATGGGAGTTTACTTATGATTTATTTTCCGAAGTTAATTAAAATTAATTAATTGAGAAAGGGTACGATAAAGTTTAGAAAATTTGACGGATTATATTATTTAATATAAATAAACTCGAATTTGAGTTATTCTGATAATATAAGTTGGGCTGTGTTTAACATCGTAATTTGAACACAATAATTTATCCATATTCAATGTTTAAAATACCAATATTTATTTTACCATCAGCAATTCTCCATAAGTAAAACATTAATTTAATAGCGAATTTATATCAAAATTACGTTTAATTATATAAATCGTAATGCATTATTAATTAAATATACGAAACAAAAAATAATATAAAGACTCCGTCTCATGAAGAAGACTTTTTTTTTTTTAAATACTTTTAAGTTTTATATTACGAGATATAACAAAAATTAAAGTTCCGATAAAAAAAGTAAACAGTGAAAACTAGACCCAGTGAATATTAGAGGGAGAGCAACAGTTACTAAAAATACTGACGCACTCAAAAAAAAAAAGAAGAGATATAATCACTAATCAGTCGATCGTTTATTCAACTCAAAAGAACAATGCAGGAATTCGACAGGGAAGTTTACGGCGCGTACTGTTCGAATGATTTGACATGGGCATCTTCCGGACCACGATATTCATAGGCTATAACTTGACTTAATGGCTTAATTATTTAGGATCAAGCATACGATTCGAATTTAAATTTATTTAAAATGTAACTATAAGTACCTTAATTCGAGTTTTAATGTAGAAATCGATTTTTACCAGTTACATTTATGTCTATCAAGAACCTCAGAAGATACTCACAATCAAAGCTCTATAATAGTACAAACATATATTAATTGTATTATATACCAAAATAAACAAAACGATAACTTTAATGCTGTTAAACGTGTTATTGACTCTGTAATGTAAATGATACTTAGTGAACTCACTTGTACAACCCCCTCTCATTAGATACATTTACTCTAGGTGGTTTACAAATTATTTGATATACGTGTATATGAGTAATTGTGACGTTATAATAATATGCAAGTTTACTATATATTATGTTATAACAAGATTACGTTATTTAGGTGGGTATGCAAATTGCAAACACATTATTATTGTTATTATACTATATCCTACAAACTCAAATTCTCGCCTTCAACATGTGCATCTCAAAGAGGAGGGGTGGCAAGAAGGGGCAATTGTCTTCCCCTTGTGTTTTGTTGATTAATAGCATATCGTGATTTCTTACCGGTATAAGAATCCATACAAGAAAATAATAATGCTTTTTTATTACAATATCTTCATCCCACAAATTGTATATAATTTGAGAAAAGCGTATTATTCAAAAGCATTGAATTACTATTTTTACAAAATTGATAATCTATACAAGCCGGAGCAGAAAGTTAGTACAATTTTTGGTAAAATCGGAATTATCAAGACATTGACTTTATTGGTTTGTTAAAAAGTAACTGTACATTTTTTCCAAGTATAGCGATTGTTTAAGAAATATTTATGTCCTTACCAGCTACAATTTATAGAGCGGAACGTTCTTTATTAACGCAATTCGGTAGAGAACGTCCATGTATAGATAAAAAAACTCGTAGGTATTTAACGAAAAATAATATTATAGTAATAAAAGAGTTAAATACCTACTTGAAATATATATATATATATATATATATTTTTTATAGGAAAAATTGTCTCTTTTTCAAATTAGTTTTATCCCTCCTCCCCTTTGGAAAAAAATGGAGACGTTCATGGTCTACGACATCGTCAATGCAACTAGATCCAAAATAGGTATAATCTGATAGTTTCGACGCAAAGTTTTTGATTGGAGCAAATTATTCCGGTCAAAAACTTGTTTATGGGGGCAGAATTCTCTGCAAATCGTGCAAAAGGCACTGTGTTTAATAATATACGTAT
This sequence comes from Cinara cedri, assembly GCA_902439185.1. Taxonomy (NCBI): domain Eukaryota; kingdom Metazoa; phylum Arthropoda; class Insecta; order Hemiptera; family Aphididae; genus Cinara; species Cinara cedri. The sequence continues at coordinate 184,253 of CABPRJ010001948.1, read as the reverse complement.
ATACCGCACAGTAAAACCAATAATACATTCTTCGACCAGCTCAAAATCTAAATTTATATACATGTTGAACTATTAATATTGTGAATGCCCGAGTACTGAAATATTTCACGGGACGTTCGGTGTCTAAAACCTACGTAATAAATAATTCTCGGTAGGTATTATAATTATAATTGTGCGGTGCCATTAATTACGATGCGCTCGGGCCGTTGTACCGTAAAATTGAATAAATTTGTTATAATAACTGACATGGTACGGTACGTGTATATATATATATATATATACATACCATAATAGTTAAACAGCGAAATGCACACGGATTTCACCTCGAAAAAAAAGAAAAACGACTTAATACGATGTTGTTCATAAATAATATCGTTCTGGGAGTAGAAAAAAATAAAAAAAAAAAAACGAATAACACACCATGTGAAATTTGGGATAATCTTTTCCAACACCCCGCTGAATAGGTTATCGTAATTATAATAACGATTGAACGGTTGAACGTAACAATTGATTATTGGTTAATATTTAATATAATACATAAGTGGAAAAAAAATATGGTCTAAGCAGACATTTCGTATTGACCTACATACAACGGTGGAGGGGATGGGAGCTTAAAAGCCATGCCTCGGGCCCGCATTTTTCTAAAATATTCCGTCGTGTGTTATTATAGAGAAGAAATTCAGAAAACCCATAGAATATCGAATACCGAATTACCGCAGATCATGTTTGTCACGTCTTTATGTGAGATATAAGTAGATACACATAAAATGTCAGTAACACAGAAGCAATAATAGTAATGAAAAAAAAAATTCACATTTTATTATTATAGCAGTGTCCTCGTACTCGTTGACGACCGGCGTGTGTGCCTGCAAGAATGGACATGGTGTCTGAGCGAAGTGAACACGGATAATTCTTTACAATATATTTTGTTTTGTAAATAAAATATTTTAATTTTTTTCGAAATATCGAATTTTTTTTTTTGTTATTAATAAATAGGCCCTCGGCAGCATAAGCCATTGGGCCGTTAGTTTACAATTATTGTACATGATAATGACATATTATTGTGTACTTATTCTAATTAATCTAGTTTATTATAGGTTTTTTTTTTTTTTTTTTTAAACCAAGATTTAAAAACCTATAATAAACTAGATTAATTAGAATAAGTACACAATAATATGTCATTATCATGTACAATAATTGTAAACTAACGGCCCAATGGCTTATGCTGCCGAGGGTCTATTTATTAATAACAAAAAAAAAATTCGATATTTCGAAAAAAATTAAAATAAATTAAAATGTTTTATTTACAAAACAAAAAAAAAAACATTTTAATTAATATATAAAATATACGAAATATCGAATTGTATTGCGTTTCGATGATTTTTAGATTCGAAGCGGAGGGAGGAATATATTGATTTTACACGGGTGTATATTATTTTTTTTTTTTATTTGAACAACTTTTCTACTAGAGATTTTGCTCCGATTTTCAAGTGTAGCATTTTTCCTGAAAATAAATTTGACTGTGGTGATACTTTAAGGAGGTAATTTTTTTACAACTGTTATCATAATAATTTGGTAATCATCGGGAAAAACACGAGAAAAACTGAGAAAAAACCGGTCTAGGACATTTCGGCATAGGCCCGTTTTGGCGTTTATTTATGTTAAAATTTAACTTATAGAATTGATATTTTTGTTATTTAAACATATTATATTCGTTGTCATGTTTAGTTTATATTATACAGTATTAATAAAAGTATAAAAATATAATAATATAATTAGGTAACCTATAGATATAATATTAAAAATTAAAATACTTAAATTATGTGTTTTCCCAAAAATTAATTTTGAAAAATTATATTTTATTATATTATATTGCTTAAAATCATTTTATGAAAAAATCTTTACGCCGAGATTGACCCACGCCGAAATGTCCGGACCCGAGCAAAGATTAATCATTGCGTACAGATATACATTGAATTCCTCTCTATATCCTATACCTTCCCAACTACTCATATACAATATTGGTTCATCCATCGCGCGAATTGCAGTTTTAAATGCAGTTCATTCGGTGCGCATTTCGAGCCGCTTTGTTTTTGGTGCGTAAAACGCACCGAGTCTCATTTCAAATATTGATATATAAGTTTTAATACGATTTGTATAAAAAGTTATGAATTTGCATAGTTTAGGAATTTGAAATTTAAATTGTTAATTGTCAAATGTTATTTTGAGAGTTTTGAAATTTTGAAAATGTATAATTTATATATTAGTAAAATTATTATTTTTTATAATAAATACTCTATATTATATGGATAACTATGTATGTTTTTCATATTTTTTAAAATTAAATTGTTCATATATGTTTAATAGGTCGTTTAATGTTATTTAGCTTAATGATAAATATAATATACTAATTGTCTGGTTCATAATTATTATTTATGATGTTATGCAAATTAATTAATCATGGATGTGTACTGTAACTCCTTACGCCATCGCAATCTTAGCTTAAAGGTGTAGGTAATTTTTGTTATTACTTTAATTTATTTATTTTATTAATAAAAAATGTTTAATGAAAAAAAAAAAATAATAAAAAGTCTTAGATGCGTATTAACACCGCGGTACCGATTCTTGTGCGTATTATTTTTCATGAATACAATCGCAATCACTGTCATAATAATCTTTAAAGAATATTTTCGTCAACAAATTTATTTTATTCAAAAATAAAATAAAATTTTAATCTGTGTATGTTAGAACTATCGATTATTTATATCTGATTAAAACAAATTAGAATCAATACGGAATAATTCACATCGGCATAAAAACCGGGACAAAAAGCGTCTTGAAAGAAATTCGTCGGAACAACAGGACGCCGAGATGAAGAAAAGTGCAATCCTGCATAAAACAGGACGTATGGTCTGACCCTGCTAAGTATACGAAGTAAGTATCGGGAATCGACTTCATAACTGCCATCATATACGACTCGACTCTGGACACGCGGACCGTGTATCGCGGGGATACGATTATGTCGGGATATAAAAAATGCCGGTGCAGCACGATTGAGCATATACCTTTTTAGCGACATTTTAGCGATTGACCGTAGAATATTTGCCATATTCACACGTTTCCGAAATTTTGTATTTTCACGTATTGTTGCACCAATTGTTACGATACCGAACTTAGACGAGCCGTAAGCCGAGTCCAGCTTTATCGACGAATGTTGTCGATAGGAACGGATATTAGTTTTATTCGTAATATACTGACCGTTATAGATGATTATGGAAGACGAGTACCAAAATTATTATAGAAACAACGCGGTTCGTGTGTTCGATCGTCCGCACGATCGTGTCACACGATATAGCGCGTTAAAAAAAAAAAAAAAAAAAATGCCAGTCTCTATATTTTTAATACGTGATGGGTTCGAATACGAAAGCTTGCGACCGATATTCAAATCGAATACGGAACTCTGCTATTATAGCTAAGCCGACTCGGAAACGAATACCGACGCGTATCGATTTAATTTGTTATATTATTACCGACCATTTTATTGTTGACCCCACGTCGGGCCGCAGCGACCAGCGAGTGTGTAATTCGACTGTTATCGGCTATGGGACCATGTTCATTTGTGAACTCGTACTATACGTTTCGAATCGTTATAATTAGTTGTTTGAATAGATGGATTTTTCCGCATAATGCAGTTCGAAATTGAAAACGGCCGCGGCACTATAAGACGCCGTTACGATTATTATCACGATTATTACGCGGACGTAATGTCGTGTGCGTGACCGCGGTATTGTGATACCGGACCGGCGAGGGCGCTCGCGAGCGGTCGGTCCCGTATATCATTACAATGCGATGATAACGATAATAATAAAAACAATAACGATAATAATTATTGTTATTATTGTTATAGTTATTGTTAAACGCATCGCGGTAGCGCGCGCGTATACCGCACGCCCGTGACAATGTTATCGCCGCGACACTCCGCAACGTTGAATTATATACGGGCCGGCAACGATAACGATAATCGCCACGCGTAAAAAGACGGAAACACGCGCGCGTCGTAGGCACGCAGCGCCGGGCGGCACCGGGCGCCGCATCGGCGCACCGGAGTCGAGCGTGTTATTTATACGTCACGACCAGCGCAGTTGTCCTTTCTCCGTTCTATTCTTTCTCGGCTTTTTTTTCCTGAACAGACTCGGACTCGGATACGGACGCGTAGTGCGACGTGCAGCGGCGCACGCGGGATATATTATTATTATTATTATTATTTTTTTTTTTCGCGGGTGGGGTTTCGTTCATAATGATTTCCCGGAGAGGGAACAGCCGCGCACATGTTGTAAGTACGGCACCATGTATCACTATCACTACACCGAATAAACGATTTTTCGCGAAATTAAATTTTATTTTAGTTGATTTTTAAAAAAAAAAAATTTATATATATATACTACAGGCTGACATTTCGGGTGGCGTTTTGTACGAGAGCTCGGGTTATGCGTCGCGTGCATTTACACCGCTTTTCGATATCGCGCAGTTATCGATCGTGTACCGCAATGATATTATTATTCTTATCAGGCGCGGATCCACGGGGGGAGGGGGGCGGGGCGGGACGGGGGCATTCGCCACCGTGCGTTTTATTTAAATTATTACTAACTGGTATTATTTGATTACTAACGAAAGGTACTTGTAAAAATATATTTTACATAAATAGAAAAATTTACTTTGTCCCGTAATATTTCTAAATAAATAATAATTTTGAAATATCAGACTTGTTTTTAATTTTTTTCTGATTATCTCATTGCATATGGCCGGAAACCGTTCAATTACTATTAATAAATTAATAATAGTCACAGAATATGTTGGAAAACAGCAGAATACGCATTGTCTTTGTACAAGACAAAGCGTATTTTGTATTTCATAAACGTATTTTTACGTACCCATCAGTGGCGTAATTTGGTAATGTCATAGTGCAATAATCCTTAATAGTCCTTTTAGTGCAATAAATGTATGTAACTACGCAGTGGCATAGCTAAGATTATGTAATGGGGAGTGGGGTTGAAGTATAAATTATAATATTAGCTTTTTACAGTTTTAGATACTGTGTGGAGCGAGAAATGCATTGGTTTTACAATGACGTTTATTTATGTATTTTTTTCTGTAGACACTTTTTCTACCAGAAATGTTGTCCCGATTCACAATGGTAACACTTTTTCTAAATGGAAATCTGGGGAGGTCATTTTTGATTTTTCCAATAAATTGGGAAAACCGAGAAAAAACATGGGAAAAACGGAAAAATAGGTACGATATTAGAGAAAATATATAATTAATGCACATGTAATTATTTTACTGTAATACGATTGACAAAGCAACATAATCAACGCTCAGAATCGTTTTTTCGTTAGTAATGGTTTATCGTTCCTTACAGATATACATTAAATCACTTTGGCAGGGCAGTATGTACAGCTAGCATAGGGGAATTCGGGTTTTTTTTTTTTATTATTTCTATAAAATAATGACTAAAAATTATATTAGATAATAATATTTATAGTTAAATAAGTACATAAATGTAGTTCCCCAGTCTTTGAGAAAAAAAAAAAAAGTGTTGTGGGGATACGACATCCAATCCTCCCCCCCCCCACCACCGTAGTTATGCCGCTGGTACATATGTCATATTAATATATTATACGACTCGTTCATTCGTGTAGTTGTATACTCGTATATCATTAATTTCACGAATTTATAGAAATAATACAAATAATTGGCCTCCAATACATGTTAAATTGGAAAAAAAGGTAATTTCATTTTTCAAAAATTTTCCCTCCCCTTCTTGGGCGACTTCTGGATCCGTTAATCCGCTACTGATTGTTATTATTGTCGTACGGGCGTATACAGGCGAATAATAATACAATTACGTCGAATAATTATTACGGGAAATATGCAATTTCCAATTGAGTTAACGGACACGCGGAGGCATTCGGCATATACGTCGGTACATCTATTACAACAATAATAATACGCATACAATACGATATTATACCGGGAGGTGCATATTATAGGTATTCTATTGTGTTTGTACCCTGTATATTATATTGTTATAATGGGTTAGGCGTGTACTGTCATATATTAGAAATTAGAAATCACCGGAGAAATCGAAAACGTATAGTCCTTCACAATATTATTTCTCGCCGGTGCCTATACAATATATTGTACGTATGTTAACCAACTGTTGTTATTATAATATTATATTCGCCGTACACACAAAAACAAATTTTTAAAAAAAAATGGTAAAATATGATTTTATGATTTCATAATATTACGGTTTTGAAAATAGCGAAACGCAATTAATCGCCGGCAGGGGCGGACGCGGGGGAAAATTTCGCGAGGTCGAAAAAATAAGCGTTAATACCGTTTTATAATTTTCAATGAAATAATAATATATTATGTTATATTTTTATCGATTATACAATTCAGTGGTGGATATCGTGGTATTTTTTTTGGGGGGGGGGGAATGGGGGCGAAATTGTAAAATACAGATAAAGATAATAATCAAGCAGGGGCGGAGTGTGATCTGAATTAATTTCTGGAAATATTATTATTTTGACGTCGATCTTTCCAAAAATCCATTCGGAATCGAAATTTTTTTTTTAAGTATCACAAAATGTTAAACTCTTTACAGGGCTAAATAAACAAAAATGTTAGTTTCCCAGACTCTAAATCATAGTTGCTCCAAAGTAAGCTAAACCATATTGAAAATTAAACATAAATATGGTTACTTAAAACTTAGAAGACACTTATATATATTCATGATAAATAATTGAGTAATGCATAAACATATAAGATATAGAAGTACACTTATATAATATTTATAATTTATAACAAAAAAAAAAACCAACAAACATCATTTTTAAAATGATTAAATAAATATGCGCAAATTATTATGTAGCTTACAGGTTCGGTATACTACACTTTTATAAATATAATATTTATGAAGAATGATTATGCTTAATTAATGCATTATAATTGCAAATTGCACAATTTTTATACATTTTGCATGGTTTTGACAGGTCCTTTCCCTCATCTTCATTTTCTGAGTCGCTATTCAAATAATATATCCCTTCATTAAATTCATCGTCTACGTATTTATTAAGTACTTCAAACATTTTGAAAAGCTTAATAACTTTCCAGAAAGCTCCATTTTAATATTATTTTAACTGTCTTCAAGATATGGTTTTGACTTAACAGTTAATTTAGTAAACGCATTTTTAGGTATTTCATTTTCATTATTAAATTAATCAAAATTTGTTGGTGATAATGAAGAGAAATTAAGTAGTAGTTCATTATTGTTTGTAAAGTAATTTTCCATATTTTGTAATATTTTTTTTATTGAAAACGTATTGAAAAATAATTGAACATTGGTCCATATATTTAATATTTTCCCCAACTTGCGTGTATAATTTATCTATTTTATAAATAATATTCAATATATTTTATTAAATATATAGGATAAGATATTTAACTTGTGGCTGGCCCATATTTTCTCAAGAGTAACGACCCATCTGGAAATATCCGGATTTCCAGATGGGCCACTCCACCCCTGCTGAGTGAATCAAGTAACAACATTATCGACTAGGTATCGTAATAATAATTGTTCTAACCGCAATTTGAACGACAATTCATAATCATTATTATTAATTATTAACTCGTACTATTACAACTACAACTGTCAAGGGGGGTGGTTAGGTCTCCTTAATTCCACCACTGCTACTATATTTGTTTGAACTGATCCCCGTAACCCTGATCCCACGCGAGGGCGGAGGGTTGAACACGCAAACCGCCCTACCCCGCGTCTGCGGAAATCTTTTATTTAAACTCCGATTCATATATACGCGTGGAAGATAAAAGGCTAGAGCGCTGGCCAATTTCGTTTGGCGTTTAAAATTTGAGCTTTGTATGTTATATGTATGTATAATATTTTTAGAGGCCTATAGTTAAAGACCGTTGATTCCAATGAGGAAAATTAGTGCGTTTTTTTCTCACGAAATATTATAAATTATCATAAATATTGAATTTTGGTGAACAAAATATGATGTGTTTGTTGTATCACGGATTCCACATACTCGCGGTCCGTCGTCTATTCTAATATAGGTCACTTCTACGGCCCCGGCGGAAAATTCTGTTAACATATTGTATGCTATTAAAGTTAAAAAGTTATCCGGAAATTCGACGCCAAAGTTTTACTGAAATAACAGATAGAAAACGTGTGTTTTATCTATAATGTACGTATTACGCTGTTAGTTATTAGATATTTTTTTTCAGTATTTGTTTATGAACTATAAGAATTCGAAATACAATTCAAATATTTTTACTTTCTGAACGGTTTTTGATGTAAAAGTATCCGCGGACTCGTAGCTTAACACCGCCTATTTTAAAGTCGTATAATTTCGACTATTGTCCGACGCACGCAGAGCCCCGCAAAAGAACACCTACGAAGATTATTCAGATTGGGGTGTTATTTATAATAACGAATATTTTAAACGAATGTGATTTTTTCCCTCCCCTTTGGCGATACGCAATTGATATTTCTCCTCCAAATACCGATTGATGCGATATTTTTCGTATCCACGCGTGCCAAAGTACATGATACGTATTATTATAGACAATATTCGTTAATATTTTTCGATTATTCGATAATATTTGATAATGCGTACTGTTTTTATGTAAACAAACAACACCACTGCAGCATGACTCGGTGTTCTTGGACGGAAGACCCTTCCGGTGCGGAATATTATTCGAAAGAGACAAGAGTGCGATTTTTAATTGGCAACAAAAAGTGGCTGTGTGCATTGGAAGTAAAAATGTTAGCATAGATTCGACAATTTATCCATATTTTATAATGGTTCTCTTCCTCGTTTGGGATGTTTCGCCATCAGCGTTCATCAGAACTCACGTATAGAAGTTGTTTAGGTATCACGTTATGTTTTCTAAACCTATCATGTATCAGACCATTCATAGGCGCGTCTACGGTGGCAGCCTAGGGTGCCTATTTTCAAAAGGCACGGGTCAACCAAATTTCATATCTAGTGGCTTATGACTTTTAATAAAAAAAAAAAAAACTTTCGTATGCAATGTTTATAACAAAATATTATGCTCTATCAGTTTATCATTTTTTAGACTATTCTATATACTAACACGTCATATATTTTGTTAAGTACTTAACTTTATAATGGATGGAATATATATTAAAGATGTTGACATTATAACTATAACAAGTACGCCTTAATTTAAACGTGCCCCCCTTCCCCCAAAAATACAAATGTTTTTCGATAGTTAAAAATTTGAAAATTAAAACCGTATTTGTCGATATCGGTCAAGTGAGGCCGTGAGCCCGTTGCACGTTATCCGTCCACCACTTCAGGAGGCACTAAGTTTTCACTTGCTACACCAGTGTACTCTGGAACTATCAACAGGTTTTTGTTTTGTTTAATTATATCGTTGTGTGTGCTCTCCATTTTGACGAGCGATGTTAAAAAAAAAAAAAAAAAAAACGATCTATAAATCATAGATAAAACACTCGTTTTCTATATTGAATATTGATTATTTCAATACGATTTTCGTATACAATTTTAGGAAAACCACTTAGATGCAAACAGATTTTTTTCGGAGTTGTACAAGTGATTAATCAAGTAAGTATAAATGAGCACGCCTCGTGGAAATTTATGTGGTAACGTCACGCGTAATTTTTCAAACGACCATATCTAATGAACGGAGTGGTGGCTACATATTTTTTTAACGGTGACTAATTTTTAGTTATACCAAGTGCTAACGATTAAACCCATAGTAATTTTTTTCTTGGACGGTCCTTCATTTAGGAATTCATGATCCTGTTAATTTAAGCTTCTTACGATAATATTATTCGATATCAATGCGTCCCAGTGTTTTTATTAGAATTTCTCTATACATTTGTTCCATAAGAATAAGTATGTAATGCACTATACTCATAGGCGCACATTTGGTGTAAATTTAAGAAGTACTTGAATAATTTATGGTACAAATATCCGTGTGGGGCTTTGCCTCCCACACCCCCTAATACTACAATAGTTTCAAATTTGTTTAGAAATATAATAAACCAAAACTTCAATTAATTGTACTTGTATATATAAACAAATGAATAACTTAATTATAAAGTTTAAATTTTTTAAATGTTAATAATATAACATAATATCGCTATACTGTTTATTTATATTAAACAACTAAACTATGTATAGTTTATACAAGAATAGATCGTTCGCATAATTTATTATGCATTTAAAATATATAAAAAAAAAAATTGTAATTTATAATTGCTAATCAATGTTATACAACATTTAATTTTCTATACTGCAAATGTTTGCAGTAAAATTTCGTGAAATTGTATGGTCAAGTTAGATACTGTATCAAAAAAAATTAATATTTCATCCAAATCAATAAATCACGATAATTTACAAATTATTGGCGAAATAGTAAAATTAATTAATTACTTAATTAAGTAATTATTCAGGAAAATAGAGGATGCTTATTTGAAGCCTGGGGTGTTTTCACCCTTAGAACCCTCCCCCCTCTCCTGTGTGCGTCTATATGTATACTGTGTACAGACTATGGGTATTCTTATTCAGGATTTTATTTACTCGCTAATAATTTTCTACGAGATTATAGTTACACATAAACTGCAGTGTTCCGATCATATTTTATTTTATAATTTAAATGTTATTGTTCTAAAAAAATGATTAGTTTTCTGCAGTTTCCGCTGCACGGTGTACACCATAAGATACCGAAACTATTTATACTCGCGCAGACGAAAATAAAACGTTTATAAAAACGGACACGTCTGGAGCGCAACGACACATATGGACGCGAGACATGTGGTTCGCATTATTATTTTGGGTATAAACGAAACTGGAAACAGATCGTTAGTATCCTTATGGCGACAACACGTGTTTGTAAGGTATATAGACACTGTTTAAAACATCCGAATTCCGTCTTGCAGGTATTTAACTATTAAATTATTTTTTTTTTCCAAGCTTAGGACTGACAGCTTTGTTGGAATGTTTAAAAGGTTTTTTTTTTTTGGCTTATTGTCGGGTATAAAAATAAACAATGCAAATCTTACGAGTACGCATTTGAATTTCTTTTGATAAAAAAAATTTGAAGAATTCGGTTTGATTTTTCTTCTTCATGACGATTTTGAATCGGCATTTAACATTCGATGTAATTTTGCTAAACACACTCTAGTATACTTGATTGTCGTTTTCACTTGGGGTAAGAGTGCAACAAAATTCAAGCATCGGATTTAAACTATAACTATCGCAAAAGTAACGCCAAGATAAGTGTATTTCTAAAATTTTTATTTTGGATTTTCTTTTCATCGAATCCGATGAGGAATGAATTTCAAAAAAGCATTTTGTGATTATTCTATGGGTACAATTATTTTTCATTAAACTACCTTTTTACTAGCAGTATTTATCAAGTCATTCTCGTTCGAAAAATGATAAGCCTAGAAGAAATGCTAGGAGAAATGTTACTATTACGTTGTACAACGGGACGGGATTTGGAGGTAAATGACACGCGCACGAGACGGAATTCGGACTATTGTTTTGACACCACGAGGACAACGGCGTAATTTTGACTTTGGTTTTTTTTCTTTTTTAAAGGGGGGGGGAAGTGGATAATGTGTTTGGTCGTGTTGAGTCCCTACTTCTCTCTGTGTACAGAATTATATTTTAGATTCTGAGCGTTTTGGGAGTGCCATTGGGCGGTAACTTCTCATATAAAAGTTTTTAAGTAAATATTAAATGTTTTTTATATTATCTTTTAACTGATTATGTAATAAAAACGTATTATGCATCCCAAGCTTCACACATATACTAATTATAATTTATAACCCTTAGGTATAGATCGTACATTGCAAATAAAGGAATGACGAATTTATTCTAATTATAGCGAAGAAGCTATTAGTAGTTTTCTTAAGATAGGTTTTTGTTTTTTTTTTGACAGAGAATACTTTATTTGAATACATTTTTTAAATTTTCAACAGTTTACCCCCCTAGGTCCTGTATGGAGGGAATCTATCCCCATTATCTTCTCATAAATACGCTACTGCACAGTGGGCCCAGGACTGAATTTGGGTAGTTATGGAAGGCACGAAAGGACCGATTCCGTTGTGAATTCTTTGGATAATTAACACTCGAAAGACAGATAATAAAGATACTGCCAGAGTTGTTATAATTCGTTTAAAGAAATTGTATATGATATATATAAAAAAAAAAATCAAATGATTCATTGAAACGATGAAAAGTACGGTAGAAAAAAGAAAAAAAAACACGAAAATATTATAATCGTATTGTTTAAGACATTATTAAACACATAAAGGTACAATCGTTGGAATTTTTTATTTCGATTGTGTATTGTTTTCCGAAACGCAATTGGTCGAGTCAAACTTCGAGAACAATACCGAGGGATTGAAAATAAAAAATAATCGGGGTCGGGAGAAATATTTGCAGTTCTATATTTCAACTCGAACGAATTCAAGAATTGACAAAAAGACAAAAATTATAAAAAAAAAAAGACTCGCGATTTAAAAAACAATAATATTATACGCGAGTACGAAAAAATGTTTGCTCCGACATATTCGATTCGCGAGGGGGGGGGGGGGGGCGATTTTGTGTGTTGACCGATTCAAAATGATTAGAAAAAAAAAAAAAAAACAACTCCCGCCGCGCCGAATCGACAATACTCGCATTCTTATTCTCGTCGAGAACAATATTAAACTTCTGAAAAACACGACCGGACAATTTAATGAATAACGTTAACCCGATCGCCTGCGTATAACACAACGCGTCCATAATTTATCGTTCGCAAAAGCAAACGTTTGGTTAGCGGGCAAACGAAAAACGTCAACGTTCGTTACGCTATAATTTCATTGCGGCACGGTTACCGCGTGTGCGCGCGCCAAAGCTAAATCCGCCGTCGCGCTCACGTAACATTTTAAACACGGTTTGTAATAACCAATTGTGTTGTTTTTACCGTTCAAACAGTTTTCAACATTTGGTTTTGGATTTTCGATGGGCAATCAAAACGTAAACAACAATCGGACGCGATTCGGCCGTTCGTCGGGCAGGGATTCACCGAGGGAGCGTGTGAGTGCCGGCGGATGGTAAAATTAATCGTCCCGCGGCGCCGCGAGAAACTGAGAGACCAATTTCGGCGCGGCTGTCGATTAGCGTGGCACAGAGGCGTACACAGTGTACCGATACCGCGTAAATCGAATACAATTGAAGTCGTCTCGGCGGCGTAAATGTGCCCGGCCATTTATCACGTGGGCGCGATATAACGAGTTCGCAGTTATTAAGCCGGCGTAAAAGTATCAAACACGTCGGCAGTATTGAATCAACCCGAATGTTAAATTGACGCGTTAGCGCCCGGCCCTCCTGGTGCCCGCGATCATATTTTCGCGCGACAAAACCGTACACGCGCAGCTAATTGGAAAAAAAAAAAAAAAAAAAAAAAAAATAAATAAATAAAAAACGACAAAAAAAAAAGGGGGAAAATAAAAATCCCGTAAAACGTCCGTACACGAATTCGAGTAAATAATATATTGTTGTGCGGATTTTTTTTTTTTTTTTCTACCGGATACCTGCCATTTGTATTGTGTAATTTCTACACGTTATCCGTACACCGAATAAATTACGTCTGTACGCCGGCGACACTCCGTGTGGGTGGGTATATATACGTATATAAAGCATATATACTGTATTATACTTATTTGTACGTGTCAACGACGGGCGAGTGACATTTTATTTGTATTTTTTTATAAATAAATCCATTTTGTGTCGAACCGTTTCCACTCGCGCGAACACTCGACGACCCCTTGTAGCCGCACGCCCGACGAATTGTTCATTGACTTTGCGGGCGGCCGTCCTCGACGTCAACCCCGTCGTTTCATGCACGGTACCTATATCACCGACGGGTTTACCTGTCGAGCAGAGCGGGTAGCTTATCGGAGCGGCAAAGTTTTAGGGGCCACTTATGAAAAAAAAAAAAATAAATAAATAAATAAAAAACGACAAAAAAAAAACGAATTGACTTTGTTTGTACCGCTGTAACAGTTCTCTCGGATAGATTGTTTTTGTTTTTTTTTTTTTTTTTATTATTCCCCGACACCTTGTACCGGCCGTTTCGTTCACGCGTTTTTCCGAAAATTTACGAAAAAAAAAAAAACCATCGATAACCAAAAACACGTCACGATCGCGAGAAACCTATGGGGTACCCGATGATAATAATCGCCGGGTCGGCTAATTAATGTCCAATCGTTCCGGCGTGTCCCGAAATCGCCTCCAATCCGATTTCGCGTGATATCTTTACAGGCGATTATTATTATTGTTATTTTTTTTTTTTCCTCTACCGATAATTAATAATAACACCGGCATTTATACAATTGACTTTGTACGCGTCCAAAGTGTTCACCCGTACGCGTCAACGGGGCGATTTTCCAAAGTGACGATATTAATAAATTATGCGGTCCGTCCTTTCGCCCTTCCGTTAATTATTATTCGTACCGTACGTCGCGTTGTATAATGGCCGCACGCTTCCCGTATATTTTACAATATGATAAACAATAATTTAATTGATTTTAAACATTTTTTTTTCCCCCCGAACCCGTCATGGCGAAGGGGCGGTGAATATATTTTCTTTGCGCTCGTGGGCCGGCGCAAATCGGTCGATCCGACGAGAGAAAAACAAAAAAAAAAAAAAAAAAACCCCCCCCCATAAACGCATTCTCCTTCGAATAGGATTCAGCCAACGAAACGAATACATCGATTCGTTCGATTCGGATTCCGTTGACAGCTGTTCGAAAATCACCGTTAATAACATTTGATTAACGATTTGTTTTACGCCGATCGCTGCGCGCCGAGTTTTCGAGAATATCGTTTTCCGTCCAAACGCGCGTAATCGTCTAATTGTATCCGCGCGGACATAAAGAAATAGCTACACTCGCGTGATGGATTTCCCCGCCGTAACAATAATATTATCGTGTACGCACACGGCGAAACGTCGTGTCATTAACGGACCCCGTTTACAAAGGCGGGTAATCTCCTGGAAACGGTGAACAACGTCGGTTTACGGCACAACCCGCGCACATTTTCGTCTTTCTGTGCACGGCGCGGCACGGACAAACCCAATTGCCGTGCAACGGACAAATCGGTCGGCGCCGAGCGATTCCGCGTCCCGTCGACAGCAGCGGCCGCGGGCGAACGCCGTTTACGGCGGAGTGGCGCGGCTGCGGCGGCGGCGTCAGCGTGGGGTGTTTTGGGAGGGGGGGGGGTTCGGCGCGTTTACGGTAATTCCTTTGATACGCGCTGCACACGCTCGTGCTTTTTTTTTTTTTTTTTTTCTATCGTTATTTTCGCGCCCGAACCCCCCGCCGCAGTCACGGCCTCGGGCGCCCGTGAAACGCGGGAAACGGTTCGGGTGGAAAAAAAGCCCAAGGGCGGGGCGATCGCCGCGTCGCCCTGCCCCGCTAATCCGCCGCCGTCGAACGAACCGGCTGTCGGCGCGCCCGGGGTTATTACGGGGTCGTCGTATTCGGTCGCGTTTGCCGTTTACCGGCGATGGGATTTTCCGCCTCGCGACACTCGGCCGGCCTTTGACGTCGCACGGCGTGTTGCGCCGTTCGAGTTTGGCGGGCCGTTGCCGGTGTCGGTCGAATATCTCGCCGCCGGCGCGGGTAACACGCACGTGACTATCGTGCGAGTTGTTTCGGTCCCGGAAATTGCATGGCATTCAAAGCGGATTGACGTACGACATAATACGGCCGACGAGTGACTTTTGAGGAAAAAAAAAAACATTTACGGGACGGGGATGGGGGCACGGTACGCGGTTTGAAACGTGTAACCCCCGACAAAATCCGCACGCGGCGAATTCGCGTCGGGTTATACGTCCGTTCGACAGGGCGGGGGACGGGGGGAGGGGGATGGGCGCTAGACGGCGTTCACCGTTCAAGCGCCGACGACCGGTCCGCACGTTTCAAAACAACCGGGCGTTCTAAAACCGACGCCGGTGAGACAGCACGCAACGGTATTCGACTTTCGGGGACGGTTCCGCGGTAATATTTGAAACGCGACGTGCGCGACGTCACGGGGACGGGCTACCGTACGGCTGTGCGTGGGCAGCCGGAACACACCGCCCGGGCCCTTGGACGACCGGGCCGACGCGGCGAGGGGCGTGATAAAATCGAAAACGGAAGAATCACGACGAAACCGTTACGCACAGCGACCGTGTGATCGTCGAAGTCACGTTGGAAATTTCGAAATATCCAGAGAGGGGGGGGAGGGGGCAGGCGCCCCGTCACGGCCCCCGCTCCGGACGCCCGTGTACCCGTAATGAAATTTCATCGCGCGAAACCGGAAAACGCGGCCGGCACGGCGAACGCTCGACGTTCCGGCGTGACTCTCCCGGTTGATGCGATAACGCCACGTGGTGCTCGTCGCACACCCCCCCTCTACATACTTACTATTTTCGTTTGCAGTGCGTTTGGATTCGCGATGACGACGGCGATGCGGCCGGTGAAGCGGTGGCGGCCGACGCGACGGGACCGGCGGCGGTGCGGCGGACGACGGCGGCCTTTTCGAGAGTCATCGTCGCGCGGCCGGGCAGACGAAAGGCGTTCGGCGGACGTGTCTACTGGACCCGCGAGGGGGGCAGGGGCCGGGGGCGTCGTCGTGCGACGCGCGCGCGTTCCGGGACGGGCGAGGGGAACGGGCGGGATTACACCGCGGGAGACGTGTACTCAACGCAACGGTACCGGTATCGTAATTCGATTACGTTTGCGATATTAACGGACACGCTAATAACGTTATTACAATGTCGACGCGGGAACGCGTGCACGGCCAACGGTATTATTTACCCTGCCGTTTGCGTTATAATCGTCTTCTGTAACGCGGACGGTGTCGTTGCGCGGGTTAATCGGCCGTAACGATATTTATTATTACGACAACAATAACGATATTATCGTCGTCGTCGCGATAACGATACTGACAGTAATAACAGCGATATTATTATTATTGTTGTTATTATTATTATTATCATTACTATTATTGTTAAACGTTACGACGTGTGCCCCGGGGTCGGAGTGCATTCAATCGTTTATCGCGTCGGCGTGCGCTGTTCGCGGTGTGACCGCGGCGACGGCGGGGACGCCACCGGGACGGCGTCGGCGGAGGCGGCGGCGGCGGCGGAACGGGCGACGGACGGGCGACGGACGGGCGACGGGACCGCGGCGGCGGTTATCGTGCGGCCGGCGGGCGGGTGGGCGGGGGCGTCGGACTGTTACGGCGCGGCGGGGGCGGACTGCCGTACGGCGGCGACGGTGCGGCGACAGTAAACGCGCGCGCGGGACCGGAGCGCGTAACGTATTGGGAAATTCCCGGAATCGAGTGCCTTCGGGGGTCGACGGGCCCGCGCTCGGCAACCATCGGGTCCGCGGCAACTTGTACGCGCACTATTGATCCCGGCATATTTTGGATACCGCGCGTTACACGCGTACAATGTAAGGCGCGTATGCACGTACGCACGTATTTGCGTACTGTCCGTATGTACGCGTGCCGCGAGTGCACGCACACACGGAACGCAAATAGTGCGTGTGCGTACGCGCCGCGCGGCGCACGCGGATTATCGCCACTGCACGGCGGTCCCGGAACGACGGTCCGCACCAACCCCCAACCACCGCCGTCGCCGACGGCGTAAAGTTTTTTTTTTCTCGCCCGCGTAAACTTATTGTTATCATCATTATTTCCCCCCCCCCAAAAAAAAAAAAAAAAAAAAACGGTTACGAAATCCGCCCCCGCCCCCGCGCCGGCCGACATCGTTACCGTCGCTCGCGATGTCACTCGCCGCACGGTTCACAAACTTTTTTAACGCCAAGTCCGCGGACCTATTACGATCCGCCTCCGTAACGCGCGCGCGGAACAGAACCGGCTCGGGCCGCGGAACAAAATCGTTTCGGACGGTTTTTTTCTTTTCATTTTTTTTTATATCTGTAAATATCGTATTGCAATAACGGACGTGTACGCGCCGGTCAGTTGCGAACGGAGTTCCGTCCACGATGTTGTTACGCAAAACGACAATCGAAACAAATAATACTCCTCGCTATCCGAAAATCGCAACTGCAGGTTACTGTCGTTTATGTTCCCGGAGCGAACGGTCGCTTCTGCTCTTCACAACGCACGGGCGCGCGCTACTTAGTGACGGGAAATACTCGGGCCGGCCGAAATCCGAAAAGCGTCTCGTACGGCGTATAATAATGTTGATCGCGGATACCCAACAGACGAAAATGCATACACAAAAGCACAAACGTGTCGAATAACCGCAAACAGCCCAGAATGTTTAGAAAATTCCACCATGTCCACAAAAGGCCAATATGAGCGTTTTTGGTAAACTTAACTGGACAAAACTATAGGTCTTTACAATTATTTCACATTAGCCACGGTGATCGCTACGCCGTAATAATATTTGTCCGTTTGTTCCCGCATTTTTTCCCAATAATTACGAAAACCTGTTTGGAACATCGAAAGAATGACTTCCTCAAACTTTAAGGAACTTCAATGCTTAAAGTGCCACACAGAAAATGTTCAGTATTTGAGGTCCAAAATCTGAATTTTCGGATAATCCGGATTTAATCATATCCCTCATAGGTATAAGTGATTTTAATTTCATTGTAAAACGTTTTAAACGTTTCTGTTTATCAATTATGTTTTAAACGTAGAGATTTGTTCAGAACAATTTGCAACCCCGAACAGAACACGGCCGACTAAACCACAAGCACCAAGTATGAGCACATTGGTTATTATGATCGCGGTTTTTAGATCACCGAGCATATAACAGACGATTGCGTAAAAACCGTAAAATAAAAACTGACAAATTTACGCCGGCGTTGACGATCTCATTATTTTGTAATAAGAGCCGATACTGCTGACGGGTGGGAAGTCGGCGAGGTGGGATGCATAAGGTTATTAAATTTTTATCCGTATACATGCAACGATTGACCGTTGCCAACGAAAAACGATTCTGATTCTGTGATATAATACATTATATCACATTGTGATAAAATAATAATAAAAAAAAAAAACGCATTATGTGTTTTCTTTAAATATATTTGTTTATAATTGTATTTATTTTCCGGGGTTTTCCGTGTATTTTTCCCGTTTGTTAGGAAAACCCTTGGGAAAATCGAAAAATCACCTCCTTACGTAATATTTATTCGGTCGGGTTAGGTACTCGGGTGTGGAAAATCGTCACACCAAACCGAAATGCTCGAAAATTTAACAGGGTGTTCGACTATATGCCGTATTATAAGTCGTACTATGCGGCCAAAAACAGTTTTAGCGCAATGCGTAGAGTTATTTTTTATTATTATTATTATTATTTTTTTCGTATGAAATTCCGTACGAAAACCGTAAATATCACGCACGGCCCTCCGGATTCCGCGCGCAACCGGACGCCGTAAGCACGCGCCCGGCGCGTTTTGAAACCGAAACCGGACGAAACCGCGAAACGCCCGGCGGTCACCGTCGGTCCGCAACGTTCCGCAAAAGACGAACGTTCCGTTGGTTTCAGCGCGTAGTCGCGAAACCGTTTGACTGCGCGTCGGTAACGCGGACGCGGCGGCCGAGCAAACGCGGGATCGCCGAACGCCCGAACAGATGTAACGCACGTCGAAACGGAAAGCGCGACAAACGGTTCAAGGCGCGGGGGGGGGGGCGGACGTACGTGACGGCGTGAAAACGGTCGTTTTCAACCGAGTGTCCGTTCACCGCGGATACCCGCGCGAACGACGCGCGCGCGCGCCTTCCGGGGGGGGGGGCACTGCGTCTCGGATTCTGGGCGCGGCGCAGAACTTGTCGGTTTTACAAAGATGTTTATTTATTGTTGATGTTGTTGTTGTTGTTATTATTTATTTTTTTTTCTACGCGAACGCTTTTTATACCGGAGAGCTTACACCGGTTTATGCGCGGCTTAGACGTTTCGCCGATTATCCCGGGGCGGTATTTTGGTAAAGTCGTGTTTCGATTGTCCCTGACGTTTTCACGTCGGACGAGAAAAACTGAGAAAAATGAAACGAGAAAACGTACGAAATATATTAGTGAAACGTCGTGAAACGGAGTTGAATATTTTTTTTTTTTTTTTCCCCCGTAAACGACTCTTCTGCCAGCAATTTTACCGCGATTTACAACGATAGCGGTTTTTCTAAAAGGACATTTGACCGGTGGTGAGGGGGGGGTTACTCTAAAGAGTTCAAGAGTTTTCCCGGCAAGCGGGAACGACCCCCTAAAAAAATAAACTCGGGAAAACCGACAGAACACGGAAATAGATACGATACTAAACAAAATTCGTCGAAAACAAAAAGGAATGTCAATTGCGCGCGTAAAATTATTTCACCACGGTGATATGACACCGCCGTATGTATTGTTGACAAAGCGACACCGTCAACAGAACTCCCCGGCTTCCCGCCAGCGACAGTACACACGCGCGGACTGTACGTTTACTGCAGGTATCGAACGGACACGTGAACAACGTGGCGCGCGCAATATCCGCGGTCCTACGGATTTTACCGTTGACGACAGAACCGCTGGCGACACGCGGAGATAATTAAGAAAAAAAAAAAAAAAAAAAAAAAAAAAAAACAAAACCCGGGTTTTTTTTTTTTTTTTTTTCTGAACGAGCGCTCTGAGAGAACGCGCGGACCTTTTTCTCATTTCGTTGTTGTTTTTTTTTTTTTTTTTTTTATCAATTTCGTTTAAAACGCTTTTCGGTCGTCCGGGGCGGGGGGGGGAAATCGGGATTCGACAACGCGTGATCCATCAACCGCCGCCGTCGCGTTATCGGAACATAATAAACGCGCCTACACGCGTGTGCGCCGCATATTCCGGTGGACGAACACAATGCGTTCGGAACGGTCGCGCGATATTAATGCCGCGTCCGGGCGGCCGTCCGTCGATGCGCATTAATATTTAATATCTAGGGCCTTTTTTCTTGTTTTTTTTTTTTTTTTTCTCTAAACACCGTCATCGCCGCACGACAGTTTATACGCTGCTGTTTTGCGCCGGAGCAGCCACGCGCGCGTCGCAACGTAACAGGGCTCGGCGACTCCGGATATGGGCGCGTGGTGACCGTACGTGTTCCGTGCGCGGCGGCCGTCGACGATGGTGTCAAATATCGGTGGTGTTGTTGTTGTGCGGCCGGATGCGCAAAGAGACCGCGCGACTAGAACGAGCACGACCGAATGTTGTACAAACAAACGATACTGTTATCGGTCGACAATTACCCATTTAAAACAATAATGTCTAGACGATAGTACGGTCAGGGAAACAAATAAATCCGCCAAACAACCGTGCGACTTTTTATCTGGTGAAAAAAAAAAAAAATAAGTAGAAATGAAAACAAAGGGAGGATAATGGGGACGGGTGCGGCCACGCTGGTGTAGGCGGCAAGTTGAGAAGGTGGGATACAGACGGGAATTTAATGTATGCCCAAAAGCAACGATAAACCGTTGCTTACGAACAAACGATTCTGAACGGGGTTCAGTTGATAGTGATGCTTTGTCAACAATATGTATATCATTTTGTAGTAAAATAATAGAATAGGTTACACATAATTTCTTGAATAAAATTTTCCTAATGTTGTACCAATTATCTCCATTATCTTCCTACGATTTTCCCGGTTTTCCCATGTTTTATCCCGATTTTTTACATTTTCTGGGAAAACTCTTGAGAAAATCGAAAAGTCTCCTCTCTAAAATACCTCCTTAGTGAAAGTTTCTTTTAGAAACATTGCTATTATTAAAAGTTAGAGGAAAATTGATATTAGAAAAGTTGTCCACAGAAAAAAAATCGTAAGATTATGTTTATTATAGGTTTTTTTTTTTTTTGGTTTTTGGCATTTGATGTGAAAACTTGAGAAAATTAAAAAATGACCTTCCTAAAGTACCTCCTCACGATTTTCTTTCAGAAACGACGCTACACGTAGAAATCCGAGCAAGTCTTCTGGTAGACAAGTTGTGCACAATTAAAAAAAAAAAAAAAAACATCTTTGTAAAACTATAAGTTTCTTCGCTCCACTCAGAATCTAAAAGACAGTTTCGTTAGTTATCTATCGTAAAACACAACGTGTGAAAAAATCTCTTGATCTTTTCATTTTAATTGCAGCAAGATTTCCAAGAGAAATATTCCACGCACGAACAAAAAAATAATAATAATAAAAATTCAGTAGTATATAAAGTTATTCAATTTATATCTATAAACAACGATAAACCGTTGCTATTGAAATAAGATTCTGAGCAAAGTCGAGTCATACACGTCTAGAAATGCCTTTTTATTTCACGATTTTCGTCAACATTTGATCTTAAGGTTTTTTTTAACTACTATAAATAGAGTGTAGTCACCGTCTATTTTGAAATGTACGGTTAAAAATTAAATAGCCTTATGAAAAATACTGTATGAGATAACTTACTTACTTTATTTAAAATGTTCACTTTCTATGTCGATCCTATATGCTATCTATATGTTTTTAATAATTGATACCACCCAGTAAATTAATTAATTCATTTTTTTTTTTTTTTTTGATAAATTTAATTCACCCAATTCTCTAAAAGACTTAACTGGTCCAACTTTTCAAATGTTTAAATTTTTTTTTATCCTTATTGCTAGAAAGTCTTAGATTGATTATCAGTAAAGAAAATGCTTTAATAATTTGTTTACTGAAACTGAAACTCATCCTTGTGAAGCTGGCAGCTCAACATTAGCAGACATCGGTCTAACCTATCCACCAAATTTTTTGGTAAATTTTTGAACAACTTTTGAAATTTATTTTCGACAGGAGAGCAAGTTGAACTTTTGCGCTGCCGAGTTTATGCCACTAGTGCAACTTATTTTTACGGCCCATCTAGGTTCGTTGTACAACTTTTTACATTTTTTAGACTTTATTTTTGATAGGAGGCTAAGTTGAACTTATAATTATAATTATTATTGACTACGCAGTAAGTTGTCTCCTTTCTATACCTATCAATTCCGCTGAGTCATTAAGTCATAAAAATGATAGGTAACCAGCTACATGTTGTAGACTGCATTTAAATTTGTCCATTTTTTTTTATTAAAATAATTCATTTTTAGCGCGATTCATCAACGGCGGTTTAAAATTATATCTCAAATCGTTCTACCAACAAGTTTATTTTCGCCTTTATTGTCAGCAAACAAATATTATGCCATCTAATACATTGAAATTCAATTTTTATTATTGAATTAGTCATAGTTATAATGTAAATAGAATAATTGTAATTGTACAAACAAAATATAAAATAGTTAAATGGGGCTTGTTAATGAAAACCATAATGGTAGAATTGATAAAACTAAGTAAATAATAAATGAATCAATATAAAGTAAATAAATAGTTATTTTATTTCGCTTTGGACAATGTCAATAATCAGTAATTGAATTTAAATATTACGAGTTTCCTATACAAACTATAGCTATTATACAAGCATACAAATTGCCCAGGAATTAGTACCCGTATTTCCCACCAGAGCACGTAGTTTTTCAGCATAAGTACGGAGTTTATAGTGACGTCCGTCACACAGCTCCTTCCGCGCAAATCTGCTAATACCGTCGTCAATCACCGGCCAATCTTGAAAATAAAAAACAAACCCCATATACTCTCCGCCACTTACCACAAAGCCTCTTCCAATACCTTCGCCGAACACGGTCTAAATACTATACTACAAAAAGCCCTTTGACTAAATCCCTAAACGCGAACCCTATTCCCTATTCTACTGAATATTTTAATGTATTAGTTTTAGATTCTGAGTGAAGTGAGCAATGTATTGGTTTTACAGATGTGTTTATTTTTATTTTTGTTTTTTCTATGAATAACTTTTCTACCAGAAATTTTGCTCCGGTTTTCAAGTGTAGCGACTTTTCTGAAAGGAAATTAACGGGGTCGTACTATTAGGAGGTCATTTTTGATTTTCACAATGGTTTTCATAATAAATGGGAAAAACGGGAAAATTTACGAAATGTATTATTTTCAAATTGTAAATATTACTTGACCAACAGTTGATATTGTCTTTGTCACTGTGGTCTGGTTAAATTGTTTTTAAGTTTATTCTGGACACCGTGGACATTTTAGAAATTATAATTTAATTGTATAATTTTAAACTAAACTTACAAGACTGATACTTTTTATTAAGCCTATATATTAGGCTATTATATTATTCTATATATTAGGTAGGTATTTACGGATGTCATCATTTTTAGTGCCATAATAACGTTTAAAAAATATGAGAAAACTAATAAAAAAAATATTATAATATCACTGTACAGTGATACATGATAATACGTCATGTATCTAATATTTGGTACACATTATATGTAACTTTTGAATTCATAATCTTTTCATAAGTTTTGATGTGTTTTTAAACCTACATTATTTTATATCTCCATATTTTATTAGTACTGACTTATCATTTATTAAAAAAATATTATATAATTTGTTTAAATAAATTGACACTATCAATTTGTCTTTAATATCTTGGTGATCCCGAGAATCACCCAACCCGATCGTTTATTTCACATAGTAGAAATATTTAATATTCAATGTCTAACGCAATATTATTGGTATCATCATTACTCCTATTTATATTTATACAACTGTTATTATCATTCAAATTGTTTTTACAATAATTACTATAATTACAATAGTTATTATTTAAATTATTACGTTCATTGATTGTTATAATAATATTATTATTTCAATTTAGATTAAATATATCAGTGCTATTAAACGCTATTGTTCTTAATTTTCATTTTCATTTAATATAAATTCAAATTTTTGGTGAGAGAATTATTTATTCATTATTTATTAAAAAGAAAAATTGATTGGAAAAAAAAATGTGTGTTGTTTAGTTGCCCGGCGCATCTATCACTTGTGCAATATACCTCATTGTTTTCCAAAATGGAACGTAAAGGGCTGTCGATATTTATGTAAACCTAATATTATTCAATTAGCATTTAGTTAGTGTTATTCTTACACTATCCGGCCTCTTGGACGGGATCTTTGAGCCGGTATAAATAAAGGTCTATAATTATATTCTACAGGTCAAAGAGACTCAGGACCTGTGTTTGCCATTCAACACGATTGAACACAATTCAACAACGACTGTAGAATTTATTCCAAGTATACAAAATAAAATATAACATAAAGTATAAAGTATGTTAACGAGTGGTGTGTGATGATTGATAATTAAGAAACAATATTGAAATTACAATTGCGACGATATTATGGCGGTTGTTGTTGGGACTCGACTAATTTATTAGACACACGTAGGTACGCTCGTATTCTGCGCTCCTGTATTACTCGTACGTGAGTTCGTGAAATTAGCGGGGGCATGGAAAGTAATTATTCCCTCTATAGTGTCAAAATTTAGTGCTCAATTAGTGCTTTTAAGATATATACAAATTTAAATTAGTGCTCTATTCAAACCTGGGTTATCGCTGTTTCTGTTTTTCAACTTGGCGGGAATTTGTTGAGCATTAGTTCTTGCTACACAATTATATACCGCCACCAGTTTACGATTCTCCGATAAACAGTATCGCAGTATATATTTCAAGTGACTTCGAACCACATATCACCTCTATAAAGTACTCGCCACCCTATTTATACAAAAATATCTTACCGGGTAGCTACACACCGGGTATTTAAATAGTTTTACAATAAGAAATAGTTTTTAACCGTGGTATAATATGGTTGTCATATTGAATAAAATATATACGTGACATATCTATATATATATATATAAATGAACGGACACGCTTCGCACGATGGGTGGACCACTGTTGTAGGTGAGAAGTTGGGAAGGTAGAGGAGAAATTTAAAGTATATCTGTACGTAACGATATTGATCATTGCTAACGAAAAACTATTATGAACGGAGTTCGGTTATAAATGTTTTGAAAAGCCGTAACATTTACGATTTAAAAATAATACATTTTAATACATACATTTTCCCATTTTTCCTATTTATTAGAAATTTTCTTTCGGAAAAGGTGCTACACTTGAAAATTGGAGCAAAATTTCCGGTAGAAAAGTTGTTCACAGAATAAAAAAAAAAAATAAACATTATAAAACTAACACATTCCTCGCTTCGCTGAGAATCTAATATGTATGTATCTGTCTGTATAAGATTAATAGACTCAAAAACTATTGGAGCGACTTTTACGCGACTTTTTACAAAATGTCCATTATGGTGCTATACATTCTATACAACGAAAAGTTTTTACCTCCTTGTGTCTGCAAGATTATAATTTATTGTTAAGTCTGAAAATAACCACTGACCAAAATTACCTACCCATTCCCTCACTAAATTAATAGAGGGGTAACAATTGCCCTCCATGTCTACCTCTCCAGCTCTTTATTCCTACGTTTATTTGCATTACAATACTTACCTACTGTTTCAGATTTCTCTTTTCCCTTGACAAGTCCAAACTACCTCAGTCTATTTTCTCTTATTTTGTCTATATCGAAGCAACGCTTAATCTACGTCTTATGTGCTCATCCTATATTCTATCTATTCTCGTCACTCTGCGCATCCACCTAAACATTCTCATCTCTGCTATGCTCCTTCTTTGTTCTTTTTTTCTGTCTACCGCCCAACACTCTGAACCATAAAACATAGTCAGCCTCACCACACTTCTGTATACATTAACTTTAAGTCTAATTGGAATACTCTTGTTACAAAAAATACAAAACACCTGACACTTCTCTCCACTTTTTTCAACCACACGTAACCCTATGGTTTACATGTTCATGAAAGCCACAGGCCAAAAATCCTAGGTACTCAAAACTTTGTTTATAACTGCTTATTATCGTTAGTTGTCTTGTCTTGTTCTTCCAAACTCTGTTTTACTTATCCTTTGTATCCTTTTCTCCATATGCTACTCTCCGTTTCTTAAGCCTATTGTTAACTTATTCCGAAATTTCTCCTACTTATATAACCTGCAAATATCCATGTCTCCATGTGCACCATGTCTCCACGCACATCCGAGATAGGACAATTCACGTTTTGTTTAGAACTCCTTATACTGTTTGATAGAACTTTACACCGGCTATTCACCTGACGTTATTTGTCACCTCTTTCAACAGACAAAGGTATCATGAAGATATTCTGATCCCCTCTCACAAGGAGAATGGTATTGTCAACTATAAAGCGAATTTCTTCATTCTACAAAAAAAATACCATATATCTAGTGAAATCACCCATCTGGGCTTTCAACCAGTAGGAGCTCAGGGCCCTAGATTTATTAAATACGTAATATAATATTATGTCTCCTGATGAGATTTTTCTCCGTAATATAGTACATACCACTATAAATAGAAACTATGTAAAAATATTTCCAAGTATAAAATGGTTATATTTAGCTTAAAAATGTTTTTTTTTTTTTAATTTTACCAAGTTTAAAAATTAAGTATTCTGTGAACATTTTATTTCTCTAAGATAATTTTTGACCACTTAACTAACAAATAAAAATAATGAAACCATTAATATCGTAAGCTTTCTGTATATGTTTTTTTCAATTATTATGAAAACTACTTGGAAAATCAAAACACAATACTTTCTTATTAACCAACAAGATTTAAATTCAACAAATATGTTTCTCGTCGTTCTTTGATTGAAGCAAGAATTTTGATAGAAACATAAAGCGTAATAAAAATTTAAAACAATGAAATCGTAACATCGTAAATTCGTCAGATTTAATTTTTCATCTTTTTCTGGGTTTTCCCATTATTATGAAAACTACTTAGAAACCTAAAAAAACAACCTCCTCATTGCATCAATTAGATAAAATTTCCTTTCAGAAAAGATGCTACACTTGATATGTTCGAACTATATTTCTGGTAGAAAAGTTGGTCACAGACAAAAAAAAACAAGCATCATATAGTTAACCAACGCTTTTAAAACAAATGCTACGCTTAGAATTTAAAAAAAGTAAGTACCAAAATAAATATAATTGCTTTGAGAATTTTATAAACGTCTTACCATAATTTAAAACAAAATATATTTAATTTATTTAGGTTTCTACACGCAAGCATACACTCTTCTAGGTTACAAAATTCGTTCAATAATGTGTTTAAAATTATAGTTTATTGTTTAAAATACTTTTAAAAACCGTGAACTTTGCGTGCCCGTAGTTTGAGCTTTCCTGACTTGTTTAACTTTTACTACTTAATTATTACGAATGAGAATTAAGAGTAAATATGAATAGTTGTTTAAAGGTTCTTTTAAGAAAATCAACAACACATTAGAAATGGCACATGAAAATAGATTCTTTGATATTTTATGGGAATAACAATTGAAAATTTTTAAAACAAAAATTGTTTAACGATATTATTCATTGTTATTTATTATTTTGGTTCTATACACATTTACGATTTTCCGTCTATTCCGAATGCGATATTATATTTACATTATAAACGTACGGACATTATGATCATTATTTTCGGATATTTTTTTTTTTTTTAACCTCGTAACTTATATACGTACCTATATACGTTTCGCATAATATGTTAGAATATCACATGAAGTAAATTTTTATTATCTACGGTTTTATATCGATAGGTATAATACACCGGTAAAATATAACAAATTATTTTGATTGTTCTCTCTGTTATATAACCTGCATAATACCCAAAAATATTCCGATGTGAATTTCGATAGTCATTTCATAAAATATGTATTTTTTGTATTGGCGCCAGAAAAAAAAATTATATAAACAGATATCGGCTTTAAAACGTCTGTGTTTTGTTTAATGTAAAAACGTTTAGGCTAAAAAACAACGTTGTTGCGAACGATTTCAAATTTTTTTTGAATTTATTACTGAAATTGATTAATTCATGACATGAGTCAGGACACGAAGGACTGCATTTCAAATTAAATTCCCAAACTGTAAGCAATTGCAGTTCTCGTAAATTCATTTAAATCGTAATTATAGAATGATCAACTAGATACGTTTAAAAAAAACGAGTTTTAATTGTAATTTGTTTCATTGCAAGGAATTTTTTTTTTTATCTCTGTATTGTATGCATTTGATTAAGGTCATTGATGGATAAAAACAATTCATAAAAAACACATTTATTGGAAGATGCCAAGATGTACCACATTTGTTTACTATCAAATTTATTTGCCGCTCGTTGGCTTTGTGTGCTAATAATATTATGCTTTTAGGAAACTACTCGAAATTATTGAAAAATTAACTCGTGACGTGTTTTATTACATGCACCAAAGTTTCAAACTACAAACAGAATTTCAATAGTTTCAAAAATTGTGTGACTAAAAACCTACTAAATTTCTACAACCATCACAGACAATAGATGGTTGTCATTAGTTTCTGTGGTTAATAGACTTTTGGGGAAGTAGTGGCCTGCCTTAGTGGCTTTTTTCGTTCGCAGGCTTTTGAAGCAGATGCGCTGTCAAAAACAATCTAAAGATATTTATAACCAATTGAATAATCCAATTACTACATATATATACAGTGTTATCCGAATGTTAATAACTCTGTTAATGTTCATTTTTTTTTTTTTTTTTATTCAATAGCGTTTTTCGGCAGAGAGATACAAATGTAGAGACAAATTAAACTTTTATTGGTGTCAAAACAGTTATTTTTTAATAGAATAACACGTTACGCAATAAGGAATCCAATAAACGCGTTAAGTCCTTATCTTCTATTTAATATTAATTGTTTTCACGCTTATTTTATAGAAATTAAAACTGCTATTACTGAGAAACGACTGATCTAGTATGTAATTATGGTACATTCAAATGTTTAAAATAAAATATTTTACAAATTGGCTATTTAGAAAATTTTATAAAAAGTGAACAAAATAAAACATTATTTTTTCTCAGTGATTAATGGATGAAAATAAAAATTTAATTTTCCTCTTGATTCGCGTTCCCCAAACACAAAACCTTATTGATAAAAAATGAATATCGACAGAATTCCTAATAACTAGCATTCGGATAACACTGTAGGATACCTTGTATTTAAAATGTATCGAATTTATTTTATCTACCGTAACTGATTTAAATCTTGAATTTCAATCTGAGACTCCCAAAATATTTACCCTTTTTGGTCGGATGATCAATGTGGAAAATAAAATAATATTTAAATTATTGCATTAAACCTTCAGTTTAAACTCATACAGACATTTCCATTTTACAATATAGAAATTCAGGTGATTTTGTATCGAATGAATTAATATATTTAAGCCCAAAAGTGGCAATAATACTTGAGAACCAAACTTTAAATCGGCATGATATAAAATCATTTTGAATAAACCGTTTGAATTTTTATATTGAGCTAGACAGCTTTATTTAAGATTTCCTTTTTATAGTAAAGAAGTTTTAACTTTGAAATACTTATCTTTTCTTAATCCAAAACGAATATCACATATAGAAACATTTCGACCTGTTGCTAAAAACTTTTTTACACTTGTTGATAATATAAATGAATTAGATAGTGAACGGAAAATGTTTAGATTTAAAGATCTCGGAAAATTGAATAACTTTAATCTAATGTAGTTTTGGAAGAATAATCTATCTACTGTTACAGTCAATATACATTTAGTGTACCGAGAATTATCAAAGTTTGTTTCCTTGTATTTTATATTACTTTATAGTTTACATGCGTTGAAAGAGTGTTTAGCCACATTTGGCCGAACAAGACTTTAAAGTCTAGAGATCGATTAACACAATTTATGGAATTATTTATTCAAAATAATTTATTAAAACAGCAAATAAAATTTATTTTAACTATAATATATCTGATGATTTGTTATGTAAACATAAAAATTAGAAATATAAAACAAAATACATTTTTGCGTAATTTATATATGTTTGTTTTAATCTGTTTTATTTATTTGTAAGTACATTACAAATATATTTACAAAATCTGTGTTGTTTATTTTAAATTAACACCATTTATTTTATTTATTTTGTTATTATACATTTGTTAATAGAAAAACATATAAAGCTACCGCTAAAAGTGTTTATTCATTTTGTTTTTGTTTAAAAATTGTTTTCTATTATTTAAATTTAAAGAACTAGCTAAAAACATTTAAAAATCAATATCCATCAACATTTTAAGTTTTCTCTTATAATTTTTTTTTTATTATTTGTCCTTTTATATTCCCAGCGTAGCGATGGAGCTATTGGTTTTACAATGCTGTTTATTTTTTTTTATTTTTCTTTATTCTTTGTTCTTTGTTCTAGTCTGTGGACACGTTTTTTGCTAGTAAACTTGCTCCGATGTATAAGTGTAACAACTTTTTTGAAAGCTCAAGTTGTCTAGATTGTACGATTTTTGATTTTCGATGCCATTTTTTAAATAAAAGCATTTAAGTGGAAAAAAACGTAGGAAAACGAACAATTTCACGATTTCATTATTTTATAAAATCACGGACGATGTTTTCTACCAGAAAAAATGATTTAATCGTAAAATCACAAGATATATTTTTTGTTGCCTTTTTTATTTACTTTCTTACGGTGTCATCGTCAAAACTTTTGAGCTTTTGAGGAATTTTAATTTTTGGGAGTTTTTTTGCTGTAATTCGGTTATAAATATACAAATACACGTAGAGACTTGAAACTTGGTAATAATACTAATATTGGACTTACCTAGACGTGATAAAATTTTCAAAATCATTTGTTTGTCAAATTCAAACGAAAATCGCAAAAAATTAATACGGCACTTCATATTATGTATTACCGAACTGCGCTCGGAATCTTCTTTCGTCAAGCAATGGTTTATCATTGATTACAGATGTATCCTACCTTCCCAACTTTTCACCTACAACAGTGGCCGTTCCCATCCCCAGTATTTTTTTTTAAATTCTTTTATATTTCTTTGATTTCGAAACAATAAGTTTTCTTTGTTATTGTTTTTAAAATAAAGCCTGAATAGTAAATATAATATATTACATTACGAGCGAAGTTATGTATTGATTTTACAACTTTTCAACCATTAATTTTGCTCCAATTTATAATAATAGCATTTTTCTAAATGTAAATCTGACTTGAGTGGTACTTTAGGGAGGTTATTTTTCGATTTTCTCGGGAGTTTTCCCAATAAATTGGAAAAACCGGGAAAAAGCGTAGGAAAAACGGAAAAATAGACATATTATAAAAGAGAATAATTTAAATGCATATGTAATTATTTTTCCAAAATGTGACATATAAATTATATTGTTGACAATGTAACACTATTAACCGATCTCCGCTAGCAATGGTTGCGTACAGATATACATTAAATTTCCCTTCTACCTGCCCAAATTCTCACCTACAACAGTGCCCAACCCACGTGCAAATTATGTCCGTTTTTTTAAAAATCGTATATATGCGTAATATGTTTAATGACACGCACATATCCCCGGAGTGAGTCTCTAAAATATTTAAACTTCCATGTGACATCTGAAAAACTTTTCTAACGACGGTCATCCTGTCGCAACGTAGCCACAAAATCGATTGTTATTGAATTTTCTTCATACCCCACGATACGAACTCAGTATTTCTCTCGTGACTAGTCTTAATTTATTAAAATGCATCGCTTAAAATTTTTGTCGCTTTTAATTACGCGCGTTACCATATATAAATACATGCTTTCCTTGTTTTCCTTTTACTACATAAGTAAAAATTATGTTTAAGAATTATTATCATTACTATAATTTCAATTTATATTGTACTTCAAACTATTGTAAGCCAAATGGCAAATTATCGGACCTACGGTACGAGTACAATTTTGTATAACATAACATTTGTACAGTCACCCACACTTGCCCACACACACACACACACACACGTGTTTCATCTCCATATTCCCAATATTATTAAGTCTCTCTTACGCCATACAGTTTTTTCTCGCGAAACGTCAATATTTATTAACATATACCTCATAATACAGTATATTTTGTTTCATATAAAATAAATTAAAATTCTCTTTCCCAAAACCAAATAATTGTATTATTATTATTTTTCTGACTTTTTTTACCCATGAATCATATTTCAGCGGTGTAAAAAGTACAAAGTCCTGGAACTCCGATCTCCGGACCCCGGTTTCCAGGTTTGCGACCTTGTGATTGAGCTATATAGAAAATATGGCCGGTTGTTGCACAATGATTGTATCGGCGTTTCCAAAGGCCGCACGGGTCTAAGATATTACATAATAAATATTATTATTCAGTTGTGATCTATATAAAATGCACCTGTGTACATATTTTATAGGCCAGGCTGGGACATTGCACTATAGTACAATAGGACAATTATTTAGTTATTGAGAGTTTCTCTTGAATATGTTGAGTCACCTGCATATTTAGAACAGAAGGTCATAATTATCACAAATTCACAATTACTTAATATATATTTATAATTAAGAAAATAGTTTTTAAATTACATTTTATTTCTTTTTTTTAAAAAAATAATTATATTGTATTAAATTGAAATTTAGAATTTAAGTGTCAAAAATCAGTTAAAATAATTAAATAAATGAAGTAGTTTTCGACTTACGATAAATAAATTAACAAAATATAAATCAAACAAAAGCTGTTCTAGGATAATGGGGACAGATGTAGTCACTGTTGCTGGTGAAAAGTTGGGAAGGTAGGATATAGACGGGCAATTAATTTGTGTCTGTAAGCAAAGAAACATCATTGCTTACTAAAAATACGATTCTGAGAGAAGTTCAGTTGATAGTGATGATACGTCAACAATATATATATATTAATCATATTAATATACTATGGTAAAATAATTAAATTGGCAGCACATGTTTTCTTTAATATAATATTTGTTTATTATTGTACCGATTTTCCGTTGAATACGTTGATCTTTTTTTACCTCGAGCATTCGAGTAGGTTCTCATGTACAGTATCTTCTATAATACCTATTAAATAAATTGGAACGTTATATATACATACAAAAACAATTATGATCAACCATGCTCCATGAAATATTAAACCAACTCAGTAATATTATCAACGATAATAAAATAACTAACGGTTAACAAATGTCGACACAAACAATTAAAATTATTTACTAATAGCATACGTATAGGCACCTACATCGATACATTTTGACGTCTGTAGTTGAAATGCAATAATGCACGTGTGTAAATTAGGTAGTTATCATAAATATTAGGTAATAATATGTTGAACGATTCCACGGTGGATGACAAAATGTATCGGCGTACTTAGTGTAATTATTTATGCTCATTAATAATTGAATAATTAAAGAATTAACTGTAGAAAAAAATATACTTACATTGTTAGATTGGCTGTCTAAGGTAGCTGAGGAGTGAATGAGAAATGATAAATGAAAATCTGAATTCACGTCTGAACCATGATAAAACGATGGTGTATTATTAAACTGCCAATAATTGTTTGGTAATTCACAATATACGATATGATTAGATTGAAATTTAAGTAAAATATTACGCTAGTCGTGTATAAAAATAAACGTTTTGGAAAATTAAATTAATTTAAAACATCGGTAATAAGTTGACTGAACTCTAGCTATCTAGTATATCGATACT
Source organism: Cinara cedri (assembly GCA_902439185.1). Taxonomy (NCBI): domain Eukaryota; kingdom Metazoa; phylum Arthropoda; class Insecta; order Hemiptera; family Aphididae; genus Cinara; species Cinara cedri. The sequence continues at coordinate 149,602 of CABPRJ010001948.1, read as the reverse complement.
CCGACTGGACCTACACAACAGTACCACACCATCATGCAAACTGGATATCCAAAAAAAAAAAAAACATAGTACCTGGATTTGTAATAACGTATAGCCGATACCCATGCGATTCTATGCTCGTTCTACTGTGTACGAAAATTCTACCAGAAACCTTGCTCCGATGTATCAAGTGTAGCTTATTTTATGTAGCACTTTTTCTAAAAGTAAATGTGACTGGGGACATACCTTAGAGTCATTTTTCGATTTTCCTAGAAATACTCTCAACAAATGTGAAAAACCGAAAAAAAAAACATAGGGAAACCCGGAAAAACGCAGGAAAAACGGGAAATTTTTCAGAGTATTCTGAGACGAGCTTATTTTTAATCAGAATTAAGAAATTTGCATTCAACAAAATTGTGTTTTTACGTACAAATCCGTGCCCTATTAATGAGCAACTTTAATACTACTCTAATGAGCGTAAACTAACGGTAGCGTTAATGAGCTACATTTTGTTTGCATGTAGCTATAGCCAGTGCTGAAAATGGAAAAATAAAAGAAGCACTTAAACAATTGAAATTATTGAACTCAGCCTAACCTACGGGAGGCGAAGCCTCCTCCCACATCCAGTGGTAAATTTAGAAGGGGGGGGGCGAAGGAGGCGAATACCCCTTGTAGCAAATTGGAAACAGTTTTAGGGGTAGTCGTTTTATTGAGTGTATTTATTTTTTTTTTATCACAAAATGTATAACATTTATTAATTGATTAATTTATTTTATATCTCTAAGTAATAGGTAATTGTTTTAAGCGCTGTTGTATAAAAGAACCGTGACCCGTAAGTGAAAAATAATATTATTCTAATTTTATAACACAGAGTTGCTGGCATTTGAATCGTATAGTTCATAGTGTATATATTTAAATGGGTAGGTATATTCGTACAGGATAAATCACACCGCATTCGACCATGCCTGTTTAAATTTTCGGACGAAGTGAACCTATAGACTTTTTTTTTCTTTAATTCGCACCGACAGCATTGTGAAGGATATGTTTTCACAATTCTTTCTCACTGCTGCCGTCGATTATTAACAGGTTGACTGCATGAGACCTTTATGTGGGTCACACGATATTTGTCAAAATGTTTTTGAGATTGTTAATGATTTTATAAATTCTATTCTTGTCTTGTTTTTACACGTGTGCTCACGTCAGGGGCAGTGTGGGCACTTGCGAGCTGAAAATTGTTCGAAATAAACTAATATTACTTCATTTATTTAGGTAATCATTATTTGACCAATCGTGTCCGAGATTCGTAACTGATATAAATATGATAATAATTTAAGTACCACTTTGGAAAAAATCTAGATCCATTATTATTAATTATTGTTTTTATGTTAATCAATGTATTATTTTTTGATTAATAATAAGAATATAAGTATAAATCAAAGAGCGATACTCGTGTAGGTACCTATTAAATTCACTATAGTATAAATATAATATAATATTAATTGATAAATGTTATATTAATGAAGTCAACCTATTTGGTTCCCTCTTCTCCTAGAAAATATTTATGAAATTTAATTTTTATCTTTTAAAAGAATCTTTAAAAAAAAAAAAATGTATTAAGTCGGTTGTATGATTAGAATTCTTATTATATTGCATTGTATTCATTAAAATTATAAAAAACTGATTATCAATGAGAATTAATGTTGATTTTGTACGCATATTCCTCGTGATATTCACAGCAGGGCACTGTGACTGAATTTAACCCAAACAAGGTCACCGCCGGAAAAAAAGTTTTGGAACTGCTACAGTATAATCAATATTCATATCCTACAGCATATATTTCGAATGGAGGTATACATTTCCTAGGATATTCAGTACCGGTATAATACGATACAATGTATAAAATATTGGTAGAGACGGATTTATAGTCAATTTTAACTAGGGGTACAATTTTCCTATAGTTAAACCATTCCAGACCGTATGTATTTTAAGGAAGTATCTATATTCTATGATTTTGTCACAGGTGAGTGGTATGACTATCCTAGGAAAGTTATACCTCCGTTACATAATCTTAGGAGTTAGATATATTCTATGATTTTGGTACTGGGAATATTATAATTCTAGGACTATCGTACTGTGGTGGGAGGTATGATAATCCGGGGGTACGATTTGCCAGTTACACGAGCCGTACACAATTTATTAAAAGACCACGTCGTGTGGATCACTGATTCATATTATAATTCTTGTACAAAAACTAGATTTGAAAACTATTTTCCATGGACGAAAATTTGACGAAACACTCTGTATAGTGAACGTACTTACTAATACAGTGTCTGAATGTGAATTATGATATTAGTATTATGTTCGACACTCGTATAAGCGATTTATCGGGATTTAGTTTAATCGCTTAATTCAAAGACACACATTGTGTGGACAGAGATTGCCGAGTAATTAATTCCTGTTATAATAATTAAATATTGATTTATTTTAATTTGCCTACTCACAAATTTAATAAGCTTAAAATAATATAAACTTACATAAACAAAATAACTATATAAAGTATATAAACAATATGTTGTCAAAAGTTTTACAATTATATTATGGCTAATAAGTGTATTAATAATATATTTCGTAAAAAAAATTTTAAAAATGTAATAATCTATGTTATTATAATAATTGACAAAAATTAAACGTAACACAATTTAAATTTCGTTAATATTTTAAGATAAATTAGTGAGAATCATATTTAGTGTTTTAAATATTAATACAATTATTAATTTAGTATTTAATTATAATATTTATTATTATAATTAGTATAATAATTATTATTTAAAAATAAAAATATCACCGTATCAGGGATAATTTGAGAGTTACACAAGTACTTAATTATAACTAGGCTGCGGGTGCAGACACTGTAATAGATAATTTAATGTATACCTGTAAGCAACAATAAACCATTACTTACGAAAAAACGATTCTGAGCGGAATTCAGTAATCGATAGTGATGCTTAGTTAACAATATATATATATATATATGTAATTTTATAGTAAAATAATTAAATAGGCTTTATATATTTTCATTAATAATATTTATTTAATGTTGTACTGATTTTCCTAATTTCCCTACGTTTTTCCCGGTTTTTCACATTTGATGATAACTTATCTTTATTGGAAAATATTATGAAAGCTCTTTAAAAAAATAATTCTAGTATAATCATAATTCATGATACACGAATAATGTATTATAGCATGTAGTTTGACGAATTTTTATCAGTCGATACAATAGACGAGTTTCTTCTTAGACGAGACGTGTAGAAAGTTTCTCATCATTGATTATCTGATTTTATTAATTATTTATTATACACGATTATTTTAATATTCATGTAATGTGTAAATAATTATTTTAGCTGATTTAGTATAAGTATCTTTAATATGCAGATACTATTGAAGTATTAAGTGGTATATTTTTTGATAACAATCCAGTTTAACTGGAAATTGACAACACGTCAATTGTCGATGATAACAATCACGGCATATTTTTACCCTTATCATAAAAACCTATATAACCTAAGTGTGTGCTCCTCAAAATTGTAATCGTTTCCAAATACGTTTTATCGTAGCAGAAAATCTACCCCGTGATAACTTAATTCGAGTACTGTTCAGCGCTGTCTCTCAAATTAATGCCCAAATTATTTATTTTCCTAAAAATTAATGTTCTTGGATATTATTTTCCAAATTTTTTTTGCTTCCGCCTTTTAAGTTATTGAAATGTTAGTTTCCTAAGTTCACTTTACTATTATTTTACAGAATTTCAATTTACCCAACAATTTTACCCAACAATTATTTTATAACAAAATGTTTTTGGCGAAATTATTTTTCAGAAATGTATAGTTCCAGAATTATATTTTTCAGTAAACTGTCGTTCCGGAATTTTATTTTCTAAGTTTTTAGGACTCTCCATTGAACATAATATAATATAACGATATATTAACTTTGTACGGATCCAATGGTGTCATCTCATGCTATGCTACCCTTCCATTTACCACACTCATTAACGCGGAAATGTTGTTAATTATAGTTAATTATTGTTTAATGTAATGTAAAAGCTTTCACTGCAAATACAAATTAAAGTTTAACACAATTCAGGCACCTTTAGAATACATTTATTTGCGTGTCACCTATTGATTACTAGGACGTTTGTTATCTACTATTCTGCATTAGTCAACGCGGTACCTATTAAGGAATAGTACAGATAAAATAAATGTTTTGAGATAATCATATAAAATGGATTTAAGAAGTTACCTATACTGGAGCGCGTATAATCGTGGAATGTGAAAACTTAGACGGTACATAGGGTGACCATATTTATAAAAATTAAAACAAACAATATGAGGTTTACTCTAAAAACGACTTTTACATTTTTTTTTTTTTTTGAACAATAAATATAATTTTTAATTAGTTTAATCTTATATAATAAAATACTTGTTTGCATTTCTTTTCGTTGCGAGTTTGATAAAAATCGTAAAAAATATTTTACCCGAGTTGTGAATTGGGTTGTTGTCGATTGTTTGTCGTTTTTTCTATTATAATCTTTAGTGTAGTATTTTTTTTTTTTTTTTTACACACACGTATATAAATATACATTAAAACGGGATAACAGTTTGTAGGGTCGAGACCCTTTTCGACCTAAATCATACCTTTCCTTTTTCAGTCAAACCGAAAAGTTATAAATATATGAAACCAAATATTATACAAGTGATTTAATATAAATAATAATATTATAACATTTTTTCCCCCAATAATTCAGTCACCATCGTTTATTGCTTACCGACATAAAATATAAAACTTGTGCAAAATTAACATCAATGGTTTTTCATGACTATAGCTCACCTTAGTAATAATGTGAAAAGTGAAATATTTATTAAATCAAAAGGGGTTTACTTTTCGAACGTTTTCAAGGATCAAAGAATTGAACATCCAAAAATGAAATATATTACATAGATTATCCAAACGGAATATTTAACAGGTATAATTTATAGGCCTTATTGTAAATACCTAGTAAATATGCCACTAAAATATTGTAATTACATATTCGATTCCGTAGTGTAGCGAGGAAACTATTGGTTTTAAAATACTGTTTATTTCTTTTAAATTCCGAGCATAGGGAGATTTACTAAGATGTTTATTATTTTTTTCTTTTTTTAGTCTGTGGACACGTTTTTTCCTGGTAAACTTGCTCCGATGTATAAATGTAACAACTTTTTTGAAAGCTCAAATTTTCTAGATTGTACAATTTTTAATTTTCGACGCCACTTTTTAAATAAAAGCACTTAAGTGGGAAATAACGTAGGAAAAGGTACAATTTCACGATTTAATTATTTTATAAAAACACAGGCGTTTTCTACCAGAAAAATGATTTAATCGAAAAATCATAAGACACTTTTTTTGTTGCCTTTTTGATTTACTTTCTTACGGTATCATCGCCAAAACTTTTGAGGTTTTAAGGAATTTTGATTTTTGGGATATTTTGCTATAATTCGGTTATAAATACACGTGGAGACTTGAAACTTGGTAATAGAACTTATATTGGACTTACGTAAAAGTTTAAAAACCATTGTACTTTTTTTTTTTTAACAAACATTATTAAATCAAATTTAAACGAAAATCGCAAAAAAAAAATTATGACAATTCAAATTATGTATTACCGAACTGAGCTGGGAATCGTCTTTCGTTAAGCAATGGTTTATGGTTGCTTACAGATATAAATGAAATAATCTTATGTATTTTACCTTCCAAATTCTCACGTACAACAGTGGCCGCTCCCATCCCCAGTATCAGTTCTTTTTATCAAATAATTGCTTTCTATATACAAATAAGCAATCGTAGTAGTACCATGACTAGAGATCTGGAAATAAATCATTGATATATAGTAATAAAATTTCTTCTTCTAAATAAAAAATACCGAATTTAATCACACAAGTAAAACTGACACTCATCTACTACTCACTTAAGAAATTATGATTTTTTTTTTCGTAATATTGATTAACTCTAATTCATCATTTTATCATCAGATGGAGAACTAGATGCTAGACAGTCATCCCAATCGTAAGTATCACTCATTTTTAACTTTTTAGTACAAAACGATTTAGCACCATAATAGATAAATAAAGTATTACAAATGTTACAAGAATCATTCTTATCAAGTTTAATAACTTATCTATATTTTAAAATTATGAAAAATCCGAAAGTTGGCCCGAAAAGCGTTTCAACATTTTCCCACAAAACTCCAAATGCCTCATGTGCTGTAAATCAATATCTGATTAGTACATCTCAGAATCAATCCAATTAAATGGGAAAAATTTTACGAAATGTTGGTATTAGTAGAAAAATATTATAGACTTTTTGCTCCGATTTACAATGATAAGAATCTTTCTGAAAGGAAATCTGACCGGAGTGGTATTTTAGGAAGGTCATTTTTGATATCCCAGGAGTTTTCCCAATAAATGGAAAAAACATTTTAAAAACGGGAAAATAGATACAATATTAAACAAATATTATTAAAGAAAATATATAATAATGCATATGTAATTATTTTACTATAATGTGATATATATATAAAATATATACAATTGACAAAGCAACACTATTAACCGAACTTCATTCAGAAACGTTTTTCATTATTAATCGTTGCGTATAGATTGCAATTAAATTTCTCCTCTACCTTCTCAACTTCTCATTTATAACAGTGTTCCACCCATGTGCGAAGTTTATGTAAGTATATATCTTTTTTTTTGTTCATAAAAGTTTGAATATAAAATTTTAACGAAAACCGTAAAAATAACGGCATCTCAAAACGTATAAAACCGAACTTCACACAGAATAATGATATATTGTCGCTTAGAGATATAAATTAAATAACTTTATATATCCTACATTTCCAACAACAGTGACACACGCGTCCCCTGCTGTATCGGCTCATTATTAGGCTTAATACGATCATTACATTTAAGAGTTTGGACATTGGCATTATCGAAAGTAGGAAAGCGATATAGGCTACATCGTATATATCATGCAACATATTATAATATTGTATTACTTTGTTTTTTCAAATTGTTTTGAGTAAAGACCGGATTTATTTGATATTGCAAGTTTTTTGCAATAAAGATAAATCAGATCTGAATCAATATACGATAGCCGATACATACAAAAAATATTCTGCCTATTTAATTTTATAATACAATTTTTTTAAATTTTCGACGTTTTTGTAATTATTTGCAATTTTTCCAGTTTTTAAATCATACACGTTTATCGTTCGACTGGAATTTTCTAGAAGCTTGAAGAGCCCAGCGAGCGACAAGCGTCTATTTATATTTTTGGTATTTAACATAGTAACGATTCGTGTGCGTTTATCTGTTGGTACCTTAATATCTATTTCTTTGATCAGTTTGACCGCCCAGTGAACGTATTCAAGATAATGTGTAAAATAAAATCAATTTTAAAAAGTGAAATTTCGAATTGGATTGTTCCTTACAATGAAAATAAAGAAATATTTTGATCAGATGGAAAGGTTATATATTGTCTCGTATGTAACAAATCTGTGTCTACTGAAAAAAAATTTCTTTTAGATCATCGATCCAAAACAAGTAAGTTTTGTATTTTATGCTCATATTACACGTAATATACGACATATAATTTCAAAAATACATGTATATTTTTTTCAGTTCAACACATAAATGCATTACAAAGGAATAAAAAAAAACAAAACAGCTTTTGATTACTTCTCAAAATTCGAACAGTAAAAATGTATTTGTTGGAGATTTATGTAACGCATTTGTTGTTGCAAATATCCCATTGCATAAGCTGGGCAATCATGTGTTAAAATCATTTTTGGAAAAACATACTGGCAAATCAATTCCGGACGAAAGCACTTTAAAAAAAAATTACATACCAAATATTTATAAAAAAGTTATGGACCAAATAATTAGTGATATTGGAAATAATTGCGTTTACATAATTGTTGACGAAACAACCGATCCATGAGGTTTGTATAAATGATTTTTTTAATTTCTCATATAATGAAATATACTATTTTCGTTTAGGTTTGGCTATTGCAAATTTATTAATTGGTAAATTAAATGGGACGCCTAGTAATATATATTTAGTTGCGTGTATAGAACTAGAATCCACCAATTATGAAACTATTAGTCAGTTTTTTAATTCCTCGTTAAAAATATTTCCTGGTAATAAACAAAAAGTATTACTTTTTATTAATGACGCTGGTACTTATATGATCAAAGCAGCAAAAACATTAAAAATATTTTTTCCGAAATTAATTCATATTACATACATGACGCACGCAGTTAATAGAGTTCTAGAGAAAACTCGAGAATTGTATCCCGACATTAATAGATTGATTAACAATGGTAATATATTAAATACCTACTTAAAATTTAAATACATATGTAACTTATTTCGTTTATTTCAGGAAAAAAAGCTTTCCTAAAAGCACCATCGAGAATAAATAAATACAGAAAAGAAATGCCGGGTATACCTTTATCACCCGAACCTATTATTACAAGTGGGGAACATGGTTAAATGCTGCACTTTTCTATGCAAATAATTTTGAAGAGTTTAAAAACGTGATTCAAAGTTTAACAGATGATGCTACAAGTGTCGAAAAGCTAAAATAGCTTGTACAAAATAATGCAGTCAAATGTGGTTTAGCATTCATAAAATTACACCTATCCGAGTTATCCATGAATCTTAAAAATTTGGAAGAATCTAATAGTGAACTACTAACTAGCATGGATATTTTTAGAAAAATTAAAGATATTTTAACAAATATTCCTGGTCCAAATAGGAAAAAAATTAAAGAAAAACGGATGTATGTAATTGAAAAAAATGAAAGGTATAAAACTTTAAAGTCTTACTATGAGGTCATGTTAGGTAAAGCAAATGTTAATTTAGATATAACGCTTACTTTATTAAATTGTTTTAAATATGCACCAATAACTAGTCTAGACGTAGAACGTAATTTTTCTTTGTACAAACATATTTTGAGTAACAGACGATTTAATTTTAATGAAAATAATTTAGAAATGTATCTATTTTAATTTAAAAAAAAGTAACATTTATCTAATTTTTGTTAAATAACTTTTGCATTTATATTATGCAATTTTTACGTATGTTTTGGTGCAATTATGTAATTTCAATATGCAATTTTTGTGTGTTTTAAACGCAATTAAATACGATCTTTAGTTACGAGTTTTAAAAGCGACACCATCGTTTTTATATGCATACTCGCACATACGACTAGGGATATGTCCAATTATGAATTTAAAAACTGTTTGATTTATTGTTTTGTATGAGGTCATAGTTCGTAATAAATATGATTAAGGTACCTTCCTACTGTACATTTTTTCTTCTCGTATAAGTGTAATCGAAACACGACTATCTTGATTTATTTTCGATTCGTTTGTATACGTTTTATTGTGATTGTTTGCAGTAGTATTTAATTCAACGGTACTACGGAGATACATTCGATATAACTATAAATATTATAGTATAGACTTTTTTTTGTCGCTGTCGTTTGACAGCCGCTGTCATAATATAATTACAATTTACAGTGAATAAATTATCATTCACTGTGTCCCATTAAAATAAACGAGATAAAAAAAACCACGTCAGGCAAACAGATAAAAAAAAAAAAAAGGTTAAAGAAGAACGATAATATTGTTTCGTCACTAGTGACGTCTACAACGCTTAAATAGTTATCTATTTAGTATTAATAGTTTTTAATACGATGTGTACACGCCGCCGCGCCGGGCGGCTTATTAATACTCTCGAAACGAGATTATTACAACGTACGAGCAATCGACTCAAATATATACAACGTATATAAGTACTCACCTCTGCACGATCTTCTATAATATGTGTTTATCGGTCGTAAAATGTTATTAATCTTGAATAGTCACCACTTGTTGTTTGTTCGGTTTTTTTTACTCGGCCCACGGCGACGAGACAAGATAAAACGGGCGTCGCGTTAAACCTCAGGGATTATAATAATAATATAATCGTAGTTATTACACGTAGATATAATAATTTTTCCGCAAACGTAAATATTTACCGAGCCATCAGGATTACGAAACATTATAATAATACCCGCCTACGTAATTGTGTATATCAATGTCTGTACGTTTAACAGGAGAGATGTTTTATTTTTCTCGGGTTTATTTCGCGTGAAAAAAAAATCGTCACACCGTACGCTACAAGCGGGTTTATTATAATGTACTAATATCATACGATAAATTTTACACGTCACGAATTCTCGTTAAAGTCGAATGTCGCGAGAGGCTTTTTAATATTTCCGAGACAAAACGGATTTCGTCGCCCTCCTCCATTTGATTATAAAAAAGAAAAAAAAACCATTTCATTGAATTATTGGTTTTTGAAATGTAATGTTTTGATTAAGTTTCACTGACGTAGCCCTTTAGGGAAGTAATTTTTTGGTTTTCCCAACAAATGGGAAAAACCGAAAAAAACTGGAGGAAAATCGGGAAAATGTACGAAATAATGTATTAGCAAAATATTACGACCTTTTTTTTCTTGTAAACAACTTTTCTACTAGCAATTTTGTTCCAATTTACTATTTACAATTATAGCGTTTTCCCTGAATAAATCTGAATGGAGTAGTACTTTAATGAGGTTGTTTTTTGATTTCCCAAGCAGTTTCCATAATAATTGGGAAAAAATGTAGGAAAAATAGGAAAATATACAAAATATATTATTTTCAAATTTGTTTTTTTTTTTTTTTTCTGTAATTCAGTTAAAAAAATTATTAGAGACTTGAAATTTGAACAAAAAACTTATATTTGCCTTTTCTAGATGTAAACAAATTTTCAAAATTGGAGGTTCATTATAATTCGTACTTTTTAGTTAACAAGAAAAAGTTGAGTTTAGTAAACTTTTTTTTTTTTTTTATAAAAACTTGAATATCAATTTTTGACAAAAATCGTAAACATTACGGCTCATTAAACATGTAAAACCAAACTCCGCTCAAATCATGTTTCGTTAGCAATGGTTTATAGTTGCATATAGATATATATTCGATTTTCTCTTTACCTTCCCAACTTCTCACCCAAAACAGTGGCCGCTCCCATCCACAGTATCAGCTGTTTCTTTTATTTTTTTTTTTCTGTGGGCAACAATTTACCAACATTTAATCTACCAACAATTTTGCTCCAACTTATAATGATAGAAATTTTTCTAAAAGGAAAGTTCACTAGGGAAGTACTTTAGAGATGTAATATTTCGATATTTTTTAGGACTTTTCTCATCAATTGTGAAAACCCGTGATAAAACACGGGAAAACCGGGATAAACGTAGGAAAACTGGGAAAATCGGTACAACATAAAATAAATATTATTAAAGAAAATATATAAAGCCTATTTAATTATTTTACTATAAAATGACATATATATTGTTGACAAAGCATCACTATCAACTGAATTCCGCTCAGAATCGTTTTTTCGTAAGCAATGGTTTATCGTTATTTATAGATATACATTAAATTATCTATAACAGTGGCTGCACCCGTCCCCATTATTCTAGGACGTCTTTTATTTTTTTGTCATTGTTTAATTTTTGGCACAAAATTAGAACTAAAAAAAAAATGATGAGTCAAACTCAAACGAGACATAATTAAGAGTTACGACTTCGTAATTAACGAGCGGTTCGGTTAGGTTACGAGGTCCTACACAATTTAAGAAAAATAAATGCAAAAAAACCGCGGCACGCCAGTGTACCACCGCACGTCCATGTACCTAATACTACCGAACTGCTACCCCCCAAAACATCACTGCTTGTAGGCCGGTATGTGTATAACTGTATATATAAAATCATTGCTAGGTAATAATAATAAGTAAAAAAAAAATAATACAATTTTGCACAATTTCAAAACGGATCGAACAAATAGTTGATTTTTTATTTAAATATTAAGTTATTAGCAAATTTGAAATTACCTTTCTTGAAAAAATACCTTTTTTGACTTGTGTCATTATAGTCGCCGGAGTACGATATAGTATTATATATACCATATTTTATTACTTTGGCAAAGTTGACCTTTTTCCATACCTCCTTAATCACTTCATACAAGGTATTTAATAAATAATTTCAACCTTTTTGTGTAGTTCTGCTGATATTTTGTTTTAACTCGGTGATTTATTGTTCTTTAGGCTCTTATAATATAAAATACTATCCTTTATCCGTAATTAATTCTCCATTCTTGTTTAACAGTCTTTTTTACTTGGAATTTATACCTTTTTTTAATTTGAAAACTGTTTAAGAAGAATCTGTTGGGATTTTTTCTACTTTCATCTCTCTCTTTTATTTTTATATTTATAGCTTATAAAAAAACTACTTCAAAAATGTCTGCATGGCCCAAAAAATTATATCCACATAAAAACTAAAAAAAAAACTCGAAGATGTTAAATGGTTATAAATAGTTTACAAATCACCAGTAAGTATTAAATATTTTGCCTCCTCTAGGAAAGATCAATTCTAATACACTTTTAGTATTCTACAACAATTTCAGGCTTCTACAGTTATTTTTAATTAAATACCAACAAAAGAACAAAATTTAAAATAATAAAAACTATTAATGCCATACATTTTCCTGTTTTAGTTATTTTTTCTCCAATTGTAAAGAATACGGGATAAATTTGCTTTCCGAAAAGATGTGACTCTTTAAATGTTTTAGCACGATTTTTCTGATAGAAAATTTTTTAAAAGACACAAAATAAATAAAAAAAACCCATTTATCATAAAAAAACTACTTTACTTTCTTCTTTCTGTTCGGAATCTAAAAGTGTACATTACAGTTCATCAACAATGGGGTATCCAGAATTTTATTTTAGGGTTGAAAAAAATGTAACAAATGAAATTGTTTTAAAGTTTAAGTGTATTATAATCATATATTAAACATTTTATTACTATTTTATAGTGTTAATAATATAAAAGTTAAAATATTTATTTTTTTAAAATATTATAGATGTATATTCATTTTTCGTTTTGATTTTTTAGTAATTTCATCTATAATATCTATAATATCTATTCATCTATAATATAATTCATCATTGATATCCACGTTTATATCGCGATGAATATATTTTAATAAGGCTAAACCATTTAAACGTATTTGTTCTGAAGAATTTCCCAAGTATGTTTTCAAACGACGGAGTGTTAAAAACGATCATTCTCCCGTGGCAGTAGACAATGGAAATATTATGAATATTTGAAGAATTTTTGATATTACTGGATAAACATCTGGACTAGTTTGAAAGTATACTTCAATAGCATTTTTGTTTTTGGGTTCGGAAGATGTTAAATTTAAATATTTAGTGTACCACAAATCTAATTCTCCGTTTAATATATAATCATTTAAATTTGAATCGTTACATTCATCAACTGTATCTTGATATGTTTCTACTAATTGTTTGAATTTACCTTTAATATATTCAGATATTTTCATTTCTATCTTAGCTAAAATACAATAAAATTTATTCAAAACAATCTTATGCGGTATTCATTTTTCGTTCAATTGGTCTAAAAAATTGTCTATAAAAGGTACGAATACAGAGAACTTATAGAAATATTCTGGATCATCTGATTTAGATTGACGTGGCAAACTAACAGTTATATCAAATTTTTTACAGACAGTTATTACAGATAAAAATATAATTGTTGAAACTCTGTATCACAATTTCTCTAATATCCTGAATATTATTTTGAAAATTAGTAGCTTCTAATGCAGTATTTAAATCAAGATTTACTGTTTGAAGATATCGGGCAAGTGGAAAACTTATGAAAAGTATTTTCACTAAAATAGATAAAGCTGTTTGAAATTTTAACTGTTTTTTCGCAGTAAAAAGATGACTTGCAGAACTAGAAGTAAATTTTTTTTTAATTTCGAAGACATTTAGAGGGAAGGGGGTTACAACCCTTTAACCCCCCCCCCTGGATACGCCACTGTTCACCAATACACCTAATTATGCTCAGTATCTAAAATCATAAAAAAAAAAATATGTCACGTCATTTCTCACGTTTCGTGATTCATATACACACAATTTATAATAAAATTTGTTAAAATAAGAGCTACCTCCACGCGTGCAGGTCTCCTAAAATCTACCTGCGGGTTGAGCGTCACGGGGCGTCCCGCAGGGACATCCACTATACGTTCTAAACATGTCCCGTTATTGAAAATGAAATTTATGTTTTTTTATACTCTAAAAGAATGGCGACAAAAATAATTGCTTATATTCTTTATAACACTAAGTTTGCCGACATCACGGCACATGTATGTACATATTATACTTTATTACACATCGTCGTATAGTGATAATATTAGTGCATGCGAGGAAAAAAATACCGCGTAAATATTTACGCATAAAGCTCTCTGGACGCGACGGCGTTATATGTATAATGTGTATAAAAAAAAGGAGGGAAAAACTTACGCTATTTCAACCCGATAAAATATACGGACGGTATATGCATTGTGTACACAAAATTATACGACGGAAACCACGAGGATGTAGTGTGAACGGAAGCGAATTTATTTCAAAAATACGCATAATTTAATAATAAAATACAATGAAAAAATTAAAAAAAAAAAAAAATAGAGAAAAATGTATGATTAAATTAACCAAAAAAAACACTTTTAAAATTGTATATTTGAACTCATGAATCAAACACTACGCGACAAAAACAAAAAAAAAAAACACATCATAAAACCGATACATTCCTCGCTCCACTCAATATCTACATTTTTCTTTGCCAGTTCGGAAAGTTCTGTGATTTACATTTGTTTCCGAAACTTCAAAATAACTAATTCATGATTCAGCCTTTTTTGTTCAATCGTAGTGCGGTTTTAGGACTGTTTCAATCCTTGTATATATAGTGCCTTGTGACGGCGAAATGAAGCTACAAGATGTTCCATCATCTTTACTTTGAAAAAAGTTAAAATTAAATTATCATCATATTTTATAGTTAGCCATAGAATAGAAATTAGCATAGAATTAACCAACTCAATGTTCTTTTATTCTATAGTCCTTTAATATGGATTCAGAATATCAATAATAGTTTGTTTGTTCTTATTTGTTCAACGTGTTTATAAAACGGGGAGAAAAATAAAAGCAGTTAATAATTCTGTTTTTGTTCATTGTAGTATGCTGTTTCTTTATAATTAAACACTGTATCTACTTTATTATTTGAAAATATATGTTCAATGACCGTGTTTGAATTGCATAAGTGAGCAATAGAACTCAGTTAATGTCAATTATTCGGATTAAAATTGTTTGTATACACAACTATGTAGGTATAGTAATTCTTTGTACAGAGCATATTTTAATTGTTGCTATTCACAATGACTCATGCACGATATTTGTTCAGTTTATTAGCTGACATATTTAGAATAAAAGGTTTTAAATATTGTGCTCTTTTAAGCGTATCCAAGGTAGAACCATCTAGTTAAACAGTTCAGAAATTCAATATTCTATTTTTTGTAAGGTATAAGTAAATTTGGCTTCTTAGATTTTTAACTAAAATTCGGATATTACTTAATAATTTTTCAAAAGCATTATCTTTAAAATAGATTTTAAATAGATTAGAGATTATCGTTAAAATTAAAAATTCTACGACTACTTGTTTGGTTATTTTTTTTATTTTATAAATAAAAAACCCTTTAATAATAATATAGAATGATAGTATTAACGTTATTATGGATTTAATTACCTACATATACTGTGTGATCACGATTTTAGGTAGGTACCACTAAATATCTCCTAAATACCTGGATGATATTGAAATGGGGTTTTCGGGGAATGAAAGGAAGTACCAAAATACATAGTTTCAGATGAAATTTAAATTCGGGTACAGTATTTTTTTTTTAAAACAATCTTTAATGTCTTTAAGTTTTAACGAAATTTTAACCTGTGATGACCACTATAAATAATAAAATAAGTGTCAAATAGTTAAACATTATTTTTGGTATGTGATGTTTTATTTTTTTTATTTCGTTAATTTCATTAACTAAATTAATAATACAACTAATTAGTTAAAATTTCGTTAAAAACAAATTATCCATAAGCTCAAATTTCGACTTATTTCAACTTGGTAAATTTTGTTTTAAAAAAAACTTTTAATACAAAAATTGTATAAAAATAAATACTCTACCCGAATTTGTAGAACAAAAAAAGTAGTATTATGCATGCGCAAACCGAAAGAGTAAAATATTTGAAATTTGTCTAAAACTGTGTATTTCGGTACTCCCGTTCATTTCCCGAAAACTCAGTTTAAAATACAAGATCATCCAGATGAGATACTTAGTGGTACCTGAAATCGTAATCACACTATATATTAATATATATTTTTTAAATTCAAATTTTAATGAAAATCATAAAAATCTCGATACTATGTTTAACCGAGGATCGCTCAGAATCGTTTTTCATTAGCAATTTTTTATCATTGTATACAGATACAAATTAAATTATTTACTATATCCTACCTTTCTGAATTCCCCCAAAAACAGTGGCACGCCTATCGGGTAAATTTTTCTACTATTTACGAGTTAATCCAGAATATTACAATTTACTGCAGTTTAACTTAATACAATTTAATTATTTTTTACGTTCTGAGTATAACGAAGAAACCATTAGTTTTACTATTAAAAGTTTAGGTTTGTTATTTTTTTCCTGGAAAACATTTTTCGGTTAGTCAAATCGATTTTTATCTTAGAAAATATGTGAATTTTTACACTGCGTCCGTGTCACCTCGGTTGATAACTACTGCACTCTGGAATAACTTCGTCCTTCTCCGTGTCAGTTATTTATTTCATTTACAGGATATAACATATTTTTTTCTTAAATTATACTGATTTTATTATAATGAGTTTACTTAAATTACTTGATTTGTTTACGTTTGATTTCTGAAGGCTGACTTTTTGATTTTTTTAAAATCATATCATTGCAGTCCTTGTACCGTAATAAGACTCAAACCTATCGCCAAAATAAAATCGTTCTCATTTGGTTAAAACATATATCTGAGCGTCCTTTAATTAAAAACAGTCTACTTTATTATTTAGGTAACTTTAAGAAGTTTACATGATTAATAATTAAATCATTTTAATTGGGAAATAATCTTCGGTGCATGTAAACATAGTAGCATTTCAACTGTTAACAACTCGGTTACAGACTATCCAACCACCTCACAGCCACATTCGATGCCACGCAAAACTATTGTTTGAACGACCGTCGGATATTTATAGGATATTTATCGGATATCTAAGCATATTTAGAGGATATTCTATGCGATTTGAAAGTCTTACCATATATTTGATTTAAGATATTCAAAAGATCAACATTTACTATTCATAAGACATAAAATGTTTATCTTTCTTATAAATCAATAATTTGTCTATGGCCATGTTTTAGATATTATACATTTATACATATTTCATAACGGATGTACAATAAACATACATTTAATGTGTCTCTGCTATAGGCACGCAAGTCCAAAGAGTCCATTCAACTTTCTATTTTTGTATTCGATAACTATATGTACAAAGGGGAGGGCGATCGCTCTGGAGCCCCTCTCTTGTATCCGCCACTGCATCCCTCGCGTTCTACTTCAAATAAATAAAAGGGTACGTTTACGTTACTGAAAAATTAGTTGAGGTACTCGAGACGGAGTACCTAACCTAACCTTCGTCCCCCCCCCTTCAATTCGAGCACTAAATATGCGTTCGTAAGAGAAGAGCCTTTCGCACTAGAAAATAATTTAATGAAACCATACACAGATGTGTAACCAAAAGGCAGGGAAAGACAAATTTGTAATTATCGTTTACCCAGAGCCCGGAGGGTTATGGAAAACATTTTCAGCATAATGTCATATATTTCTCGATGGTTTAGAAAACCTATATATTGCTTAAACGGAAAAAGTTTCAGAAATAACGGTGACGTGTGTTTTATTGCACAATTGTTTGCGAACAAGCAAAATTTCTAGTTCGAAATCGCCTACCATGATGAGAATTGATTCCAGGTTAATGGAGAAATGACCAACTAGATATAAGTTCTTTATTGTCAGTTCGAGGAGTGCTAAGAAAGCAGGACAAAAAGCAACGTTTATAAGAAATGCATTTATCTGCGTGTATACATTTATAATAAATAGTTCAGTACCATAGAGAAATAATGTTAAAATTAATAAATTATAATATAAATATTATTAACAACTAGTATGCAATATACATGTTGTCAAAATAAATATTACGATAATCATAATAATAATAATTATTATTAAGGGCCATTCTTAACAACATACGAATAAACGTTGATTTTTAAACGGAGTTAAAAAAATAACAGGATTTTACAAATCTTATATTTTTTTGAAAATTTTTTATTATTTAAATAATGATATCGTTGTGCCGTAATTTGAAAAAAAATCGTATTTTTTGCTTTTTCCCAGTTATTATGAGAACTACTTTGGATATTAAAGAAATGACTTTCTTGGTCAGTGGCTGTATATTGAAATGAACAAAGTCGATCTCTTGTTATTTTACGATTGGAGCAATATTTCTGGTAGAAAACATAAGTCGCAAAACTTAAAAATAATGAAATCGATACACACTGCGGCGTGCCGTAAGTGTTTGCCTGAAATTTCCTTTCAGGTTTTTCCAAATTATTTCTAAAACCCTTTGGAAAATCAAAAAACCACCCGTTCAGCACACCAACTAGACAAAATTTCTGTCCAGAAAATGTAATATGTATAATCTTTAAATCGGAGAAAGATTTCTTTTCGAAAAGCTGTTTAACAGAAAGCAGCAAAAATAAACATCATTGTAAAGCCAATACATTCCGTTCGGAATCTAAAAATGAACTCGGTAAATCGTAAATGTTTTCTAGTCGAAAAGTTGTCAGAAACAGAAACCCCACTCCCTCCCCTCACAAAAAAAAACCACTTAGTAAAACCAATAGATTCCATCGCTACCGTCCGAATCTAAAGCCGGGATTTTATGGCACGTGGCGTGGAGCGTGGTCTGATATAGTGGGGTGGGGTATAGAAGGGTGGGGCGCGACGACAGTCGGTTTTTGTGTCCCGTGTCAAAGGAAAATAAAATTAGCTTGACTTCCGATACCAAACCCACGACACGTGCCGCGGGATTGACAACTCCTTGTTTTCGAGCCTGAATCAAATTTAATTGCATTTAATTAAAAAAAAAAAAAAACAAACATTTTTAGATTCGGAGCTTAGCGAGAATCCATTGGTTTTTTTATTTTTTCATTTTTCCTGTCTGTACACGAATTTTTGACCAGTAATTTTTTTTGATTTTCTAAACGGTTTTTCGAAATAATCGGGAAAACCCCGAAAGACAATATTATAGGTAAAACGGATAACGTTTTACGGCGCGCCGCCACGGCGTTACCGTTTTCATTATTTTGAATTTTTGTTCGCGATGTTTTATACTAGAAATATTGCTGCAATCGAAAAACGACAAGAGATCGATTTTGTTCCTTTGACATATATAGCCAAAGAAAATTGTTTTTTTTTTCCATATCGAAAGTACTTTTCATAATAATTAGGAAAAAAAAAAACGAAAAATACGATTTTTTTTCAAATTACAGCACAACGATTCCTTTATTTA
The DNA here is from genome assembly GCA_902439185.1 of Cinara cedri. Taxonomy (NCBI): domain Eukaryota; kingdom Metazoa; phylum Arthropoda; class Insecta; order Hemiptera; family Aphididae; genus Cinara; species Cinara cedri. The sequence continues at coordinate 129,936 of CABPRJ010001948.1, read as the reverse complement.
AATTCGTACGGCTTATGTTTTCTATAAAAAATAATGCATCGATAAAAAAAACAACATGAGACCTCTTTTGTTGAACTTTTAATCTAGTTGGTGGCTAAAAAAATCTTTTTTTCTCTGTGATTTGTATTAAATATTATTAATTAGGAAAAACCGGAAAAACGTCGAATACTACGAAAACAATTTTTTATTATTTTAAATTTTCTTTTTTAATGTAATTCAGTAAAACAAATTCGTAAAGATTAAAATTTTGACAGAAAACTTATAATTTTATTTCTAGGTGTGAAAAAATGTTCAAAACATTTGAGCCATTTTTTTAGCTATTTATAGATATTTTAATTGTGCGAGATGTTTACGTTATTTTTATTTAGTAAGTACTCTTTAAATAAAATGTTTAAACTTAACAAAAATACTTGAAAATTAAACAGAAAGTTCATTTTAAGTGGTACTTAGCGATAAAAAAAAAAATTGTGTGTTATGTAAAATTTTTTTTTATAAGAATTTTGATGAAAACTATATATAATATATACCCGACGGCCTTTCATAACATGTCCTACTGATCTTCACTCCAAATCGTTTTTCGTTAGCAATGGTTTGTCGTTGGTTACACGTATAATAAATAACCTTGTGTATGCTACCTTCCCTGCAACTACCCACTTACAACTAATGGCGGTCTTTGAACGTTTTTCCGGGGGGGGGGGAGTCCTTATTGATATTAACTATTACAATATATTTAACGTACAATAAATATTTACCCAGTTTGTGTAACTTTATTTGAATTAACTTACATATCTATTATTTTTTTTATAAATAATATAATTATTATTTATATTTAATTTATTTTTTTGTGATTTATAAATCCCATACTATCTAAGTTACGCTATACCGTGCTATACGCACATTTTTTCAAAAATGTTAAGGTATACGTGAGTGTGTGTACTATTTGTATAGGATATACGATAATTTACTAAATGGTAAAATAGTTTACGCCATATACCCCCGTATACCCTCCAAAACACCATTAAATAATACTCAATAGCATATTTTACAGTAAAACCGTTTATCGGGCCAGATAACACGCGTAGTGTCCGTGGGTTTCGTCGTGTTATGTACCAACAATCCGAAACGAAAGCGTTATAGGTTCGGATACATAATACGATATTATAAATAGGGATTAACCGATATCGGTGGTATCGGCTTTTTTGAAAAACCGATATTTGACCGGACATTTTTTGGAGAAAAATTTCAATTACGTCTATGGATTATGAAAAAAGTGTTTATAAATCGCGTTTTCAATAGGTACCAATATATCGGTTAATCTCAACATTAACTCGCGGTTTACGATTTTAAATATCGGATATCGGGTATCGGTTTTATATCGGTAACATGTACCGGAATATCGGATATCGGTAAAAAGTGGTATCGGCTCATCCCTAATTATTATAAATACCCACCTATTCAGTATACTCATTATTTTGCCCTACTGAAAACTGTATAGTACCTGTCGTTGTTCACCGTTTAAAATCCCCCGAAACCAATTGTATCAAAATTCATCCGTATCAATGTGTATTATTTTCTCAATACTCATTGTACATAACAATCACGCCCGTTACGAGAAAATAAAATATTCTGAAAAATGGCCGAACGTGCTTGCCAGCATTTTTTTTTCCCCATCTATTTTATACTATAATCATTAAATATTAATAGAGAAATTTTTCATACAACATTTGTGAATTGTGATGGGCATACTGAAAATGATTACCCGCAATAGAGAAAATTTGAACACGTGTATTGAACATCCGTCAAATCGAACTTAGTTATGCCTCTATCAAAACAGTTCCTTGAATAGAATTAGATTTTGTTTTCCTTGTTTCGGCATCCAAATTCGAAAGACCGTGTGCGTCGGCGTTACAACGTATAACTTTTCATCGGTGTGTGTAATCGAAAAGTTTATTTTCTCTCTCCGGGTATATGTGTATACAATGTGTGTTTGTGCGTGAGCGTAACTTTACAGAATAAGAGGTTTATACAGAATAGCTGTAGAGTTGTTGAGCGTATAAAGGGCTAAAAAAAAAACAATGGCAAAGAAATAAGTGATGTGCTGCACGATGTTGAGGATTTTATAAATCGACCCTACGAAAACGGAAAGGCCATCTAATAACGCAAAGTCACTTTGGTATTCCCATTCGCGTAATACGTGGGTTGAGAGTGTACCACTGCTGCAGGGTATCCAGAGGAGCAGATTACGTCCCGAGTTTGTTTTTGTACTGGCAAACTATTATATAATACTGCAGCAGTAGCAGGATCAAGATACAGAGGCGGAAAAAGAAAATAACCTCGTAAAAAGATTGCGATTTGGCCTCCGATCTTAAATTGTATTTTTGTTTGCACATACGTTTTGAGTTTGGTGACGATGACGATTTACTCATCGTGTTTTCGCCAATAGTAATTCGATTTTGGCGAAAACACTTTTATACAAATAAGAAAAAAAACTGTATCAATAGCGTCTTTTGGATTTTTTAAGTTGAATAGAATTAGAGAATTATAATATTATGGTTTTACTATACGTGATGTAACGTGAATTTATTTTCATTTGTTCTCCCAGTAGACAGCGAACAGAACTTGGAAAATCAAAATTTAAAAATATTCTTGATAAAACCAAAGACAAATTTTGCATTTCTATGTTTTGATTTTCCAAATTTTGACACGTTCCTCTCGCATTTACCACCAGAATGCTTGGTCTAATCAAATATTTCATTGGCGATCTCCGTTAAAATTTTACCAGCAAGTTTGTCCATTCAAGACGACATGTTTTAAAATTTCTTGTACTTAATCTTGATAATCGGGAAATATAAAAATACCACCGGAAGAACGGGAATATTTGGCTGCATCCTAGTTCCGTCCCGAACGTAAAATTTAAATTTTAGGACACATAGGTACTAGTTACGTCCCGGATTTTTAAAATGAATATACTAATTCCGTCCCATGTAATTTATTTAGTTATAAAAGTTCCGTCCTTTTTCGCATATTCTACGCTATATTAATTAATATAGAATACAATAAGAATTTTATATTATTTAGAAATAAAGATAATATTGCTTTCAGTTATCGTACTAAATAATCAAATTTAATAATACTGTGTTATTGAAAAATTAAGATAATATTATTTAACTTTTAAAATTCTCAGTCATTATTTGTGAGTCTGCGTGTCTAAATTTATTATTTTTTACTGTACTGATATAGTAATATTGTAATTTTTTAGTTAACCTTCTTTTTATTACGAATGGAATCGGTACTTCACTTCGGCACTTTTTTCCTCTGGGACGGAATCAGTATAAAAAAAGGTTATTGGGACGGAACTCAGATATAGCCGAATATTTATACAGTCGGCATTTATTATTATTATTATTTTTATTTTTAATAATTTTAATAGTAAAATTATCATAGAGACTCAAATAGTCATCAAAGTAATATTTATTTACACATTTTCTAGACGCGGTATAATTTTTAACATAATTTCGGTTTTATTCGAGTTTTGTTTATAGATAATTGATTTATTTTTTAATTTATGTGTACCTATATAGGTAATTTTTATTTCGGTAGACATGTAAAAACGCTTGTACATTTCATATTAATCGAAGTAACACTACACTGTACAAGAGCGACTAAAGACACAGTACAAACTTCTGTTTTCATTCATTTTTATTGTAATATTTGATATTTTGTATTTTGATGCTACGCACAAAAGTGGCACACCCTACATTCCCATAGCTCTGCTTTGTATTCGATTGAAAGTCAGACGGATAATGTGTATAATGTCGTATGTTCGTATAAAACGTAATTTGGTCGAATACCTATAGTAAAGTCGTATTTTGGACTAGTAAATGCGGTTGAAAAAAAAAAAAAAAAAAAAAAACATTGCAAATGTAAATTAATTCTTGAACATTTTTCGATCATCATAATCATAATATCGCAGCCCGGGTGTGGGTTATTGTGTCGGGCGGCGACGTGGAGTGGACGCTATATGCGTGTACAATAGCATAGCTAGTCGAAATCGATACCACACAATATATATAAAACTATAGAACGAAAATAAGACGTATCTCGCGCATTACCGTGCGTTATTTTGCGTTTGAGCAGCAGCAGCCGGGTCAACTGGCGTGTATTAAAAATTAACACAACAATACCGTTGTACAATGTACGCCTCGCTGACAACGAATCATAAATATAGGTAGGATAATTGGTGTGTCTTTCGTAATGGAAAATACCAAAAGGATTATCGGCAGCTACAGTGTTATAAATATGAGATATTTCGAATTTGAAATTTCACACCGGTTGAAATAATTAAAAATCATTTTCTTTTAAAATTTTTGAACCATCGGTTTTGGCGTGTTTCTATTTGTACTATTTTATTCATAAAATTATAATGACTGCTTATTGATTGTAGTGACGAATTCAATTTAAACTTTACGTATTGTATTGTCTTTGTTTAAATTGACTTATAGTATCGTAATACACAAACACCTATCTAATGCTAATTTTAATATATTTTATAAAATTAAAATGTTTAACCTTTTTTTAATAGTATAACTGTAACAATAAATAACAACAAAGATCATTCAAATATCAAACCATTTGTCAAATATAATAATAATTCTTTAGAAATTTAACCGTGTCTTTACTATTTGTTTAAAGTGGAACGTTCGGGATACCAAAATGCGTTTTTATTAAAATTCGAACTTTAAACAGTTATAAAAGAAAACTACTATATTACTCTGAACTTTTTTTTACCACTTATTTTAATTCATGACAAACTTTGTGTTAAATCGAGCATTTTCGCTAGCCTAAAACAATATTAATCATATAAAACCAATCACAATCCTAAAAAATTTCAAATTTCAAATTTCCAGAATGTTTTCGAAATTGTATCATGCCTGAAAATAAACTGTGCATAAAACAATCTATACATATACATGTACATATATAAATATTCAGTGCATTTCCGGCCTTTACGATTTAATATTTCACTGAATTACAAGTATAACATAAAATCAAAATAAAACAGAAACCGTTATTGTATAAATATTATAATTTTCCCAATGTTTTGTTTATGGCTATCTCTACGTAATGATATTCTTAATTACGATTAAGAATAATACAAAGAAAATAAAAAAAAAATAAAAATGCGTGTTCAGAATTTTCTACTGGGAACCATCGCCTCTGGAGTTGATAATCGGAGCAAGATTTCTGAAAAAAAACACACGCCCGTATATCGTAGTAGAATGATTATCTAGTAGTAATCTGAAATAAATATGATGTATTATGTAAACAAAAAGTTAGTATGTAGTAGATTATGGTTATTATAATGTTTTTTTTTTTTTTTTTTTTATCATATTAATCACTGAATGATGTTTAAAATTTGGTGTAAGGGGGATGTGGGCAATGGCACATTTAGAATATATGCGCCCCGGACGAAATAATTTTATTGCCACCCCGTTCCCTCTCACTTATTTTCACCCACTAATATTTCATATCAAGGTGGATTAATAAGATGTAAACACTTGGCTTATCAGTCGATTGAAAACATTACTGCAGATAAAATTGCCACTAGGTTCGCGGCCTACCCGATAGAGGACCGGAAATGTTATCATTTGTATGTATTTTAATGGTAATATGACTAAAATTATGGAAGTTTTCTACATTTTTAGTTGTAAAAGCGCATTTGAATTGGTACACCTATGAAGATAAATCATTTCGTATAATTCATTTTATACAGTTAATAAAGTTGAAAAAAAAAATAGGTTTTACCGAATAATTAACATATTGCTGAAATTCGACACAGAAAAATACCTAATCGTGATATTTGTACATTGGAAACTAAATTAACTTTATCTATATATCGTGTGTACGAGCATTGATGTGATATACACATTGTTAAGTTAAAGTAAACGAATTTAGTAAATCAACACGACACGCTTAATACATACATGTGGTTTTACTACAGAATGAAAAAATAAATGTTAAACAATGTAATTCGTGTGTTCAATCTAATTAATATTATTAACATTTCTAGGAGAGTGCGAGCGTAGAAAGACAACTGTTTTTTTAGTTGATATATATTGAATTTGACTTCTATATTTTATTGCTTAGGAGCCCATTGCAAATATTTTCCCGGGGGCCCAATCAAGAGCCAGACCGACACTGTACCTACCTGATATGTGTCAATAGGTAACAATTGCTTGAACAATTTGTTATGTTTATTATTAGGTAGTACTCGTCATTACTTTTGGTAATAGGTAATAGTATTACTTTTTTTTATTAATACATAATTATGTTATTAAAATTAATTTTAAATTTGAATACATTTTTTTTAAAATTGTTTTTCGTTTTTAAGATTCGGAGTGGAGCATGGAATGTATTGATTTTATAAAGATGTTTTTTTTTTCGTGTGAACGGTTTTTTTTACCAGAAGCATACTCCAATCTATATGATATAGATTCTTTCTTTCCTGAAAGGTAATTTTCTTGAGATGGTACTTAAAAGAGGTCATTTTTTAATTTTCCAAGCAGTTTTCCCAATAAATGTAAAAAAAATCGGGAGAAAATGGGAAAAACGGGAAAATAGGTACAATATTAAACAAATATTATCAAAGAAAACATATAAAGTCAGTTTAATTATTTTACTATAGTATGATGACGTTATACATTATTTACAAAACATCACTATTAACTGAACTCCGCTCAGAATCGTTTTTTCGTTAGCAATAGTTAATCGTTGCTTATAGATAGATATACATTAAATTACCAATAACAATGTTTGCACTCATCCACATTATCCTAGGGCAGCTTTTTTTTTTTGGTCGGCACTTAGTTATAGTCGTCAAAATACTTAAAGATCGAATATTGTGGAACGTCATTCGGTCGTGATTCAGTCCCTCGACTGATTCGTTCATTTTGATTAGAACAATTACCTATTACTTCAACAAATAAAATCGATAATTAATCAATTTATTAATCAATGATGCTATAAATGTTACACATTTTGTGATAAAAAAACAATTATTACACTCAATAAAAACGCCACCCCTAAAACTGTTAACATTTTACTACTGGGGGCATTCGCCCCTTTCGTCCCCCCTTCCAAATATGCCGCTGGATGTGGGAGGTGAAGCACCCCACATATTAGGTTGAGTTCAACAACTACAAGAGACGCTAAATTGTATAAGTTTTATAGTGATTCTTTTATTTTTTTCCAATTTGAGCACTGGCTACAGCTACATGCAAACAAAATGTAGCTCACTGTCGCTACCGTTACTAATTATGTTCATTAGATTAGTATTCAAATTGATCAATATTATAGGGCACGGATTTTTTTGTAAATACATAATTTTATTGAATGCAAATTTTTCACTTCAGATTAAGAATAAGCTCGCTTCATAACACTCTGAATAAACTAAGAACTTTTTTTATTTCACATATTTTTACATATTATTTTGATGTACATACATATTTTTAAATATTTTACCAATAAGTTTATATTTCATAAATATTTAGTACTTTCATACCTGTACAAACTGTTTATATAAATACATACTATTCAAACAATTTCGAAAAAATATTATATAAGTTATTTCAAATCTTGATTTAGATACTGCAATCACTATTACAAACGCTACTGATATTATGCAAAATAATGACCTGAAAAATCATTTAGCATATATTTCAGCGAATGTTTGTTTTTTTTTTGTCAAAGTAATGTAAAAAATTAGAAACATCAAGCATAACAATAATTGAAAGTTTTGCGATAGTAAAAAATGCAGCGAAAAATGACGTCCTAGAATAATGGATGCATAATGTATATACGTAAACAACGATTAACCATTGCTAACGAAAAAACGATTTTGAACGCGGTTCAATTGATAATGATGCTTTATCGACAATATAAATATTTATATATACCATACTATGATAAGATAATTAAATAGGCATTATATATTTTCTTTAATAATATTTATTCAGTACTGTATCGATTTTCCCTGTTTTTCACATTTACTGGGAAAACTCTTGGGAAAATCGAAAAATGACCTCCATTAAGTACTTTCCCAGTCAGGTTTTCTTTCAAAAAAAGTGCTATCATTGTAAATTAAATAAAAATTGCAGGTAGAAAAGTTGTATATAGAACAATAAGGCCATAATATTATTTTTTTTTCCTAATTTCGTACATTTCCCATTTTTTCGACATTTTATTCCGGTTTTTCCCAGATATTATGAAAACCGCTTGAATATTCAATAAACGACTTCTCTAAAAATAAAATTTCTTTCCGGAAAATAAGCTACACATGATACATCGGAGCAAGATTCCGGGTAGAACAAATCGAGGGGTATTTTGTGGTTAAAATAGTTCAAGAGAGCGATGTCATCTAAAAAATGCAAACAATTTTTCTACGACACACTGGTTTGAACTCGGAACCCTTAGGATAATAATAGACATAAATAACCATTAGATCACGAGAAATGTGCTTTAACAAAGACAATACGGAGTTATTTAACATAACTTATAATATCCGCATAATATCAGAACTTCAAAAAGCTATAATTTCGCAACATAGTCGATTCGCTTAATTCTGACTTCACCATCGTTATTCAATCGGCAATATACATAAGTTCAGAAAAAAAAAATTGAAACTTGTTCCACATAATTTTTTACTCAAACAAATTTGATATTAAAATTCCCTTATAAAAAATGACTACATTATACTCAATTTTTTTCAATGTCTGCACCCGTTCCCATTATCCTAGGATGTTTTTTTTTATCCGTGCGAAGTATGTTCGTTTTTTTTTTTTTTTTTTTTTTTTTATTTGTATTGTTTGTAAACAACTTTTCTACAATTTGTATCATGTAAAATTGGATCCAAACAAATACGAGTAACTCGTATAGTCTCACTTAATAATAGTCGAATCTCAGCTTTTAAGTAATGTTATTTTAATACAACATGAGCGTTTAAAAAAATATAACGGATGTGTTTTTAATGAGATAATTAAATTGTTTTGATCCAAATGATCCAAACTATAACAGACTGGCTAGAAAAAGTATGGCATAATAGTGACTATAATCACGCGTATAGGTATATTGAACGGTCAAATTAAATCCGCTCAAAAAACGACTATTGACAAAATATAATACACACAATTATTATAAATAGGTACAAACATGATAACATTTACCCGTTACTTAATGACATCGAATGAACAATTTTCAAAAAAAAAAAAATTCCGTTCAACACTTTACAATGAAAAATGTATCAGGGACCTAGTGACGGAGCGTGGCGGCGGTTCCGATTTGCATTTACCAATTTAATAATAGATCTTGGTTACAAAGTTGATAAGCTAACAGCGGGTAAGCGTTAGTGGTCCATATTGTGCGGAAGGGGCGGGAGGGATGTAAAAAAACGATGGAAAATCCCGTAAGATATTATTTTAATACCGATGAATAATGAACAATAGTTTTTATAATAATAATAATGGTATGCAACTCGGTGATGTGATGTATACATAAAGTATAAAAAAAATATTCATTAAACGAGGGACTCCGCGGATACACTACTACAACTTATTATATACTACTACAACTTATTTTACTTCTTTTTTTCATTTTTTTTTTTTTTCTATTATGTATGCTGAACTGTCTACGCTCTGCTTTCCCGCCATCGTTTATTAATAATTTCCAACGTCTTTACGATTTCGCAAAAATTACAGAGGTGACCGATACATTTTCCGGCGACCTTGCAGCCGTGAATTACAAATTGTTCACAAAAGGACCGAGCCGTCCCTGCAGCGTCTGTCGCTCTCCCTCTACCTCGGTGCCCAGTATCCGCGTGATGTACTTCTCAACTACCTTCCGATTCGCCCGGCAGTCGTCTCCAGCGTGTCGTCCAACACCAACACTGTAGTCTCCGCCTCAACCAATCTTCTCGCCCACCGGAAGTAATCTACTAATACTGCCGTTACTACTACGGTATAGCGCTGTGGTTAGGAGTCGGGAGGTTAAGGGAGGGCTCCTGTTCACCCCCCGCAGCGTCGAGTGCATATATCTACGTGTAGTGTGTACCATACGCACTCACACCCACGCCTAAATTTGTGTACTTGTGTATGTTTGTGCGTGAACATTGTACTGGTATATTCATACATATATATATATATATGTATATATATATATATATATATGTATATATATATATATATATATATATATATATACATAACGTTGGTAGTCGTTACGAGACAAGATCAATAAAACGCGTTTCAGCTGTGTGCCGCCACCGCCGCCGACCCTACGGCCCGTCACTCTAGACTTCCCGCGCCCAGTCCGAAGCCGTCGCCAGGCCGGTACTGCCGCCGCCACCCGTCTACACATCGGAAGGGTATTTCAGTACTTTGCAATAAAGTCTTGCCACGTTTTAGGATACCCACCTCGAAACCGTCACTTTTACTAAACACAAACTCAAAATTAAACAAAATAATATTTGTCGGTTTTTGATATTGAAATACTTGTTGTCTGTCGGTACTAAAATAATAATTATGCTATTGTGCAATCGGTTCTGTTCTTAGACCTATTCCAAAAATAATAATAACTGCGCGGTAGTATACTTGTTTAATGAGAAAGGTTGAATCAGGAGCGTCATTTGGGAGGGAGCAGGGTGTGCGGTTGCACCCTTCACTGTTAAAATAGTAATTAAATTATATTTTTATATTAACGATATTGGTATTTTACTGTCAGTACAAACAAATATCGTGCTGTCGATAGTAATTGAGTAAAACATGAATCTATCTATCGTGAATTGTATAATCTACCAGACATACCTGATACCTACAGAATACAGATAGAGATAAGTAACTTATTTACAAAAGTCAAAAGTTTGATAACTTTGCGGTTAAACGGTTAAGAGTTGCTATTAAGGAAACATTAAACTTTACCAATCACAATGGCGTCAAATGAAAGGTTTTTCAATGCTTACAAATTTAAAAACATATTTACGCGCTTTCATGGGCGATGATAAAAGTCTGAACGTACTTATGGTGCTAAATGTTTTCTAAAAAAGAAGTAAATAATATCGATTTAGAAAAAAACTGTATTTGCTGGACTTAAAAACCGCGAATACCTATATCCTCTTATATAAATATAATAAAATTGTTTTTTTTTTTTTTTTTTTTTTTTTTCGGAGCGTTTATTTGTGCAAAAATTACACACATTATGCACTTTTCTTCTTTTTTTTGTATAGTATTTCTCATCTTCAATATTTCATATTTGTATGCATTTATCATTTGTTTTCACAGATAAAGTATCAATTATTTATTATTTTTTAGACTTTAAATAGCTGTTTACTATTCATGTTTATTGCGATTCGGTTACGTACTCGGCTTTTTTTCTATGGGGGAGGAGGGGAATTGTATTTGGTTTTGATAACCATACACACAAATTTGCAGAATGTACTTAGTGGTATATACATTGATATTTTAGGGGTAGATAGTTAGGTACAAATTACAATATTAATATATATTATACATACATGCTTATTTTAGATTCTGAGTGTAGCGAAGAATGTATTGGATTTATTAAGATTATTATTATTTTTTTTTCTTATATACTATGTACAAACATTCGACCAGAAATCTTGCTTGGATTTGAATTGAAAACGAAAATTGTTAATTATAACTTAATAAATGTGAAAAGGTTAATTTAAGTTTTTCTTACGTAATTGTAAAATTATATTCATAAATAACTTAATAATTCCGTGTTTAGTCATTTTAACATCAAAAATATTGATAATCGAAGAGCAATTCTTGTTAACACAACCGCTCAGGAACATTCATTTCACTCTAAATATAGTGTTTAATATAGTATTGTGCAAAATTTAAAATTTTCTGTTGTTAAAATAACAACCGAAAATTTAAAATTTTCTGTTGTTAAAATAACAACCGAGTAGGTCTATGTGTATTGCACACATAGACATCTGTAGTTAATTTAATTTTAACACGCCGCGTGCCGTACCGTCACACGAATGATACTCCACTACTCTCCTTCGACCGAAACTTAAAAGTCAAACATCTCTTCAGTGGCTTGACAGAAATCAAAAATTTCAACACCCAAATTTATTAAAAGCAATACTACATCTATTTATGAAATTTTTAATATGGGTTCTCGTTTTAAAATCCAAAGCTGGTATCACCACAGGATACTCTTAAATGTTTTGAAAAATATAAGTAATACGAAATTATCAGCTTTAAATACATTTAAAAATTGCAAAATTCAGAGTTTGAATGTATGCAAAATTTAACCGGTAAAATTTTCAAAACATTTCGTAGATTTTCCCGTTTTTTTTCTTTCGGTTTTTCACACATTTATTTAGAAAACTTCTGAGAAAATCAAAAAATGACCTCTCTAAAGTACCTCCCTACACCGATTTTCTTTCAAAAAAGGTGTTACACTTGAAAATTGGAGCAAGATTTCTGGTAGAAAAATTGCGCACAGATAAAAAAAAAAAAAAAAACATCTCTGTAAAACCGTAAGCTTCTTCGCTCCACTCAGAATCTAAAATGTACAAGTCAATTTAATATAAAATATTTGAATAACGAATACCGATATTAAAACACTTCAAAAACCAATTTGTTTGCATCAATTGCCATGTTGCTTATCAAGCTGGGTATGATTATTATCCCAAAGATTAATAGAATCAAATAAAAAATTTTTTTTAAAAAAATAGGACATTTTATTTTTAAAACTTTTTCAATATTCCTTACTCTAAAGCTATACACGTCAGGGCTATCACGAAACCGTGTGCTCTGGTTAAGAATTATATTACGTACATATTTTATTTTAACATTTTCTACAGGCGTGGAGTTATTATAACTTCACATTTAAACATGCGGAATGAAAATCTAATTTTACATCTTCACATTATTTGCCGTACGCAACATTTATTTTACCTTGATAAACCAATTCTTTATCACATAAAAGAGATAATGCCGATTTTTCATTATTTTGAATTGATAAATTCTACATGTTTTGATTCAATAAAGCCTTAACATTAGCCGATATTCTATTTTAAGATGGGAGATGAGAGGAATATTATTATATGTCCATATTATTATTATTATCATCTGTCCATATTATCATTTATAAAGCATAATTAATCAACGATATTATATTGACTTTATACCATTATATATTATACATTATATCAATCTTCGATTGATTAGACGTTTGAACCAGGTATATAATATTACCGTGTCTATATATATTTTAAACCTTCGTTACTGCCAATGTTCAACAATAAAAGAACAGAAAACTGTCCTCTAGACCTTGGTGTTTTCCATCGTAATGTGCATAATATATAGCATAATACGATTGTCATTGATATTATGAAATTAATACCATCAATAATGGGCTTTTTTTATAGACTTATTATAAGTTACTAACTTAGATGTACAAATAATTTTATATGTAAAAGGATATTAAATAATAATAATAATGCAATACGTAACATAAGATGTACAAACACAAAAGATGACGTCATGTCCAGAGGAAATCTAAAAAAAAACCGTAAAAAAGGGGGAAAATGGGGTTCAGATGAAAAAAGACATCCTAGGATAATGAGGGCGGGTGCCTTGACAATTTTAGATTCTGAGTGGAACGAAGAAGCTTATAGTTGTACAAAGATGTTATATTTTTTTTTTTTTTTATCTGTGCGCAACTTTTCCATTAGAAATTTTGCTCCAACTTTTAATGATAACAATGTTTCTAAAAGGGAATTTCATTAGCGAGGTACTTTAGAGAGGTCATTTTTCGATTTTCCCAGTAAAGGTGAAAAACCGAGATAAAACATGGAAAAACATAGGAAAACTGGAAAATCAGTACAACAAAATATATAAAACTTATTTAATTATTATTTTACTACAAAATGACATATACAGTGCATTCATGCTAAGAGGTACCGCTAAATATTTCAGTTGGATGACATAGTATTGGAATGAAATTTTCTGGGAATAATAGGGAGTACCCAAATACACATTTTCAAATAAATTTTGAAATTATTAACCCTTTTGATACACTCATGCGCAATTCAACTTACTTTTTTTAAAATGACAACACAATTTCTTTCTACAGATTCAAATAGAGTATTTGTTTTAAAAATATTTTTTGTACAAAAAGGTTTTTTCTAATTACAAAATTTGGCAAAGTTGTACTATATGTTGAAATTAAATATTTATGAATAATCTGTTATTGACGAAATTTTAACTTTGTTCAATTTATACTCGAAAATCGAAATAATATCTCCAATATTTTGAAATACCTATTTGTAAATGGATATAAGACATAAATAAACACTTTTTTGTTTTCGTAATGTACTCTTATTTATTCTATTTATGTTTCCGAAATAAATTGAAGGAAATGAAAATTGTAAAAAATTACACATTATGAATTTGAAATTAAGATTTATTTATTTACAATTATAGTTTTATGAAACAAACTTTTCAAAATTTCCACGTTTATTGTTCCAAACACGATTCCAAATAGTTAAAAAATTCTCTTGACGTGACAGCGTTTATTTGGTCTTCTCTCAAATTATTACATGCTACTTTTAATTTGTTTTTTTAAATCTTGGACATTATTAGGAAGATCCACATAAACAATATTTTTTTAATGCCCCCAATAAAAAAAACTGGTATTACACAATATCAGAGATATCATCATTTCAATATTCTAGTATAAAAGTTGAATATAGTTAAAATTTGGTGAACAGAAATTATTTGTAAATATTAAATTTCAACATACTATAACTTTGCCAACTTTGTAATTAGAAAAAGCTTTTTATACAGTTTGTGATTAAAAAAAAATCCTCTATCTGAATTCCAAGAAAAAAATAGTGTTGTCATTAAAAAAATTAGGTTGTATTGTGCATGGGAGTACCAAAAGGGTAAACAATTTGAAATTTATCTGAAAATGTGTATTTGGGTACTCACTATCGTTCTCTGAAAATTCCATTTCAATACTAGGTCATCCAACTGAAATATTTAGTGGTACCTCTTAGGGTGAACACACTGTATATTGATGAAAAAGCATAACTATCAACTGAACTCCACTCAGAATTGTTTTTCGTAAGCAATGGTTTATTGTTGCTTACAGGTATACATTAAATTATCTATAACAGTGACTGTACCCGTCCCTATTATTGTAGAATGACTTTAAAAATTAAAACAAAGTATAATAAGAAGAAATCTCTAAAAAATGAGTAATTAAAAATAATGAACACACATCAAAAAGATTACCAAAATATTAATATTTATAAATATACCAATAACAGGGATTACATAGAATTTTTTTCATGATACCCTTTGAAGATTGAATAGATATAAAAAACAGTATATTCAGATGATATGTCCTTTTATTTTAAGTTTTTAATTTTAAATTATTATCATATAACAAAATAAAAATACATTTATACTTATTTTATTTATTAATATTAATCTCTAAAATATAGTAATGAATTTTTAAAATGATATTTATATTTGTTTTAAAAATAAAAAGTGAAATTATTAATATTAACTGTGATAAATTAAAAAAATTTAAGAAATGTTAAGAAATTACAGGATATTATGATGAAATGTATACAGTTGTATACATTATTTTGATATAAGTTAAGTAAATTACTTAGTAGTATGGAGCTCCATACTAGTATGGAGCAATTAATGCATTTTGAATATTAGCAGATCTTCGAGTTTTAATTTTAACATGTTTGGTCAGGCGGCCTTCTTCCATTCTCACGATGTTATTACCAGTTTGCTTTTCGGTTGTCTTCTTTTTTATTACAATTTTTTCTTCCGTCACTACAGTATTGGTTTCAATATCTCCATGAATTTCCATATGTTTTTTCAATTTGACCCATCGATTAAGATTAATACCACAAACACAACAAGTGTATACCATTGTCTTTGAAGGGTCTACAAGAGTAGTTCCAGAGACCCTGGAATATACAAAATATAATACTTTGGTTAATATTAATAATTAATTAGTATAAAAGTATTATAAAGGATTACTTTGGCAAAGCAACAGTTTTCTTAGGTTCTGGCTTGATCATTTTTTTAGTTTGTTTCTTTCGATTAACATACCTGTGAACATTAAAAATTTAATGTTTTAATAGAATGGATTAGATGTGAAATACCGATTTGGAAATGACCTTATATTTAAAGTTGAATAAATATTTTTTTCAAAATAATAATAAATATAAGTTTTTTAACAATTTATAAACTAATATGTACTAACATCTTGACAGTGAACAGTATTAAGGTTTATAATTAACTATTATTTTGTTAATAAATTAAAAAATATAACAATTATTAATAATATATAGCAACTTATGATATAGATACTGAATTAGTTATCTATAGGATGATATTTATCTAAATATATTTTGAATGTACAGTGAAAGGTCCTTACACCTCCGAATATCCCAATAGCAGACATTTTTTTTGAACATTTTCACTACTTTTCAATGGGTAAACCTCCAAATAACAAAAACTATTTTAATTTTAATTTAAAAATAGTTATGCAATAATAAATTAAAAACAAAATTATTGAAATGGTTAATACTCATAAATAAAAATATAAATAAAAAATAAATGAATGAATGTGTGGCCTGGAATATTTATGATAAGTGCACTGTATAACAAGTTTCGAATTAAATATTCATCCATCAGATACATCATAGTCAAAATATAAAAAATTAAATGAAGGAATATATAGACAATTTTTTTTTATAAAAATTGGTCATTTTACATAGAAATAATTTTTTTTAATAATAGTTTTAATTTAAAACAGGTTATTATTAGACAGATATGTTATTAAATATAAATTATTTGGTTATTGTCTAAAATGTATTGTCATAAGATATTATTTTTAAAATCGGTTTGTACATTTAAAATTGTATTCAAATAATTTTTCTTTATTTCATTGTATACATGTAATTCTTCTAAAACTGAATTAATGTAAGTGTTATTTTAGGTATTTAATATCTCTAAGTCTGTATTATTATCAAAGCTTATATTATGGTTTTTTTCTAAAACATGTTTAACGAAATTTGAATAAAGACTCTGTCAAACAGAATGCGTTATTAATGCTACCTCTAACGTTACATATGTCATACAGAAACCAAGTTGCATAATAGGTTGATAGGTTGATAGATTGATAGTAGTTGATGATATAGCAGTATTGTTAGTATGTTTGCCAAGTATAGATTACATCAAAAATATGTTTCGCAGTTCAGATGAAGAAAAACTTTTACTTTTTTATGCAATAGCTGAAAGTCAACAAAATAGGAAGAGAATTTGGGTTCATGAAATAAATAAAAAAAGAGAAAATTATGACAAATATCATCGTTTATGTTGTGAACTGGAGTCACATGAAGACCGTTTTTATTTGTACTTCCGGATGTCTCAAACAAACTAATTTTACCAAGGATTGAAAAAAAAACTACTAACTACAGGAAACCAATATCCCTTATTATACTGTTATCATATTATATAATATATTTATAACATAATATAATATAATATGTATTCCTTCCTTTCTAAAAATAACGCTGTATCCCATGTGATTTTGTAATTTTGTACAACATTGTGTTCTAGCAATTCGTTTAATCACGCTGAGGCGCCATGAATGATAGCTGATATGATTTTTAATTGAATTCAACACGATGATAAAACGCTGTTTGAGACTTTAGGGGCAATCTTATTTTATTTTATTTCAGAAATGTGTTCTTAATATTTTATTTTAAAATTTATATTTGCCTTACCTATATAAAATGTATTACAGTTAAATTTAAGTTTATATATACAAGCATTATCAAAAGAAGGGGGATTTTTTGTGAAAATTTGGGTTATATTGTTTATAAGTTTGATTAAATTAATATTAGTCTAAAAAGCGATTTTTACATTATTTGTATTATTGTTTGGAATTTTAGCGAATTTGTTGAATATAAAGAAAACATTTCTTAAATAAAATTTAAAAAGGCTGCTTCTAAAAACTTTGTCAAACAGAACAGGTTAGTTACCAGAAAGCGGTATTATCATTGCGTTGTATTCAGTTACAAATCATATAGACTGTCAAACATGGTGTCTTAGCGTGATTAAACGAATTGCTAAGACGCCATGTTGTACAAAATTAAGTTTTCCTAAACATGTTTTAGAGGAAAACCATAATATAAGCTTTGATATTAATACAGACTTAGAGATATTAAATACCCAAAATAACATTAACATTAATTCAATTTCAGAAGAATTACATATATACAATGAAATAAAGAAAAATAATTTTAATAATATTTTAAGGGCTAGGGTCTTAGTCTCAGTAAAAACTTATAATTATATAAAAACAGGTGTCCTGGTTAATAATAACTATATTATGCCTTATTATATTATAACAAGCTATGTTTAAACAAAAACCTATAAAATAACAGTAATGTATAAAACATAAAAATAAACTGGGATGTAGTTTGGTATTCAATCAAATAATTAGTATATCTGCATGGACATCATGTACATGAAAAACAAATAAAATAAAAAAATATATTTACACTTCTTTTATTTTCTAATATTATTCTCTAGAATGAAGTTATGAATCTTTAAAATAATATTTAAATTTATTTTAAAAATGAAATGTGAAATACTGATATTGCTGTTATATATAAAATACAATTAAAGAAATGTTAAGAAATTACAGGATATTATAAAATATATAGTTGTATACATTACTGTGGTAATAGTTAAATATGTTAGTTTAGTTAGTATGTAATGTTTTATGTACTAGAAATACTGGCATACTTAGTTTTAATTTTAACATGTTTGGTCAGGCGGCCTTCTTCCATTCTCACGATGTTATTACCAGTTTGCTTTTCAGTTGTCTTCTTTTTTATTACAATTTTTTCTTCCGTCACTACAGTATTGGTTTTAACATCTCCATGAATTTCCATATGTTTATTCAATTTAACTTGCCGATTAAAATTAATACCACAAACATTGCAGTTGTATAATGTAGCCCCTATAGGGTCTGCACGAGGCGCTTGCCTGGAATATAAAATATAATACTTAGGTTAGTATTAAGTTATAATTTTGGTTATAATTAATTAGAAGAAAATTATTATAAAGGATTACTCTGCCAATTCAAGTTTCTTCTGAAGTTTAAAACTTGCTCTGCACTTTGAGGAATGTTGAGTTGCTGCATCATCACTTAAACAGCAGAGCAAGCAAATTTTGCACACCCACATAGTTGAATAACCATTTTTACCACCATCGTACCTTACCATAGCCAAAGGACAATAGAGCTTAGGTGGCTTATTCGTTTTATTAGTTTTTCCCTTTTTCGATTTACACTTCGATTTTTTCTTTGCCATAATTAATCTGTGAATATTTAAAATTTAATAAAAGTGGAATTTTTTGAATACACAACAAATGTCACATTTTTTATTTCAACTGGAAGTCATATTAATATAAATTATAGTAGATTAATTAATTATGTACATATCTTTTATTTATAAGAAGAATCAGATTAATAATATTAAAACATATTAAATATATTTTTGGGTAGTACCAATTGATGAAATATTCACAACATTTTCCCAGTATTAAAAAAAAAAATGTTGTCAGTCATGTTAAGACACAAAATGATGAAGCTTATTGAGTACATAAGAACTATTCCCATGTTATATGATTTTAAAAACAAGCAATACAGGAATCAAGTTTCGAGAAGAGACTTGTAATGATTTAATATGATTAAAATGCTTTAAAATGACTTTCTTCAGTAGTTAGTTTATTTAAATTCAGACTCTATATCCTATTTATTTTTATTTAATTATACAAATTATTAATAAAATATCTACTTATAGCAGTGTTTCCCAACCTTTTTCCTACCACCGACCATTTCGATAATTTTTAATACGTTGCAGACCACCTCAATTGAAGGGCTCCCTGTTACAACAAGATAAGTCCACTTTTTAAAATTGTTCAGGAGAAAAAAAATTCTAAATAATAATTATTTTGATCATAATGAAAACAATTTCTTTTTCACTAATAACATTTTATATACATACAACTACAATTTATTTGTTAAACATAATAATTTTAAACAAGTATACAAACCTAAAAATATATATGAAATTGTCAAAGTAAATATAAGTGTCAAATAGTCAAACAAAATTTAGGAACATAGTATTCATTCCTAAGATTAATTTAGTTTATAATTCACATATTTATATTGATATTAGGTATGGTTTATTACAAAATAAAATAATATAGTATCCAAAATACTACATGATATTTCAACTTATTGTATAAAATAAAATAACAAAACATTATATTGTAAATGTTTGTAAATCAGTTCATAAGAAAATTAATTGTTGAGAAAGCTCATCCAATTGGAGTTGTATACTCATTAAAAATACGTAAAAACGTACAAATTTAATTAATCTCATAACTAAATGTTTGAGGAACTATGCAATTATATCGGTCGCAATAATATTTAATAAATCGTTATTTAATGGTATTTAATAAATACTTTTAGCAATACTCAAAGCAATAAACCTTCATCACAATAATAAAAGTTGAAACACACTAATCAATCTTCGGCGGTAATAACGATAATATTATTTATTACTTTGATAAACACTTTTAAAAGTGGAAAAACACAATGGATACTATATTTTTATTTATATTTTTAAAATGAACGAGTAAAAAAAATAATATAAAATCTATGGGACCGCGGACCCCCTATAACAGGCTCGCGGACCACCTATAACAGGCTCGCAGACCACCTATAACAGGCTCGCGGACCACCTATAACAGGCTCGCGGACCACCGATGATCCGCGGACCCCTGGTTGGGAAACACTGACTTATAGTTAGAAGTATAGCTAAGAAATATACTCAAACTAAAATTAAATTAAACTTTAAATTTTGGTTTAGGGACAGTAAAAGTCCATATCTTCTAATGTCCTCAATTATTGATTTCTATAGATATAACCTACTCATACTAGGAACAGTACCTACAATCAAATTGAAAAAAATATATTAATATTAATAATAATCACAGCAAAGAAACATTAGGAGAGATTTGGTAATGACTAAATTGGATGAATCTACATCTGTAGGAAAAAAATAGACAAATTGATTAATATTCATCCAAAGGTTCAGCCTAATCTATTGAACCTATACTATTTTTTTGTACATACACAATATTTTAGATAAAGATCAATAGCAATTGTATGGATAATAATGGGGATGATAACTAAACAAATTATAAAAAGATTTTAATAACAGAACTCAAAATGTTTACACTTGTTTAAAATGTTTATAAAAATATTACCTACAAGAATGCTATTCAGAAATTGAATAAAAGTTAACCATCTATGTTTAATTAGCTAAGGATTAAATTTCTAGATTAAACTTTTAATATTATTCATGTATATATATATGTAATATATATCTGTGACATTACCTAATAAAAAAAAATTATTTTAAGATTAAATAAGTGTTATCAGGAACAAAAATATCTAGAGAATAGATGAAATAATTTCAATAAATAAATATTGCAACCACTAAAAGTTAAAATTCACACTCGGATCACCTACCTATGTGTTAAAAAAAAATGTATAAGCTTTTAGCTGTATACAGCTAAAACATATAAATCTATTAGGTATGTCATTATAATATTCAATTTTATATTTAATATAATAATAATTATTAAATCTATTTATTTTAAAAATTAAAAGAAAAATGTGGGTTTAATTTTACTATGGAAATAACAATTATGGTGTAACCATTTCATTGTATTATAATATAGATCCAATTAAAACGAGTTATCAATTAAACGGTAGATATTTTCTATGCTACTTTAATAACACTAGAGCTAGAACTTTAAACGTTATATTCACTGAATACACCCAGGTTAATTCCACTTTGAATAAATATGTAGGTAATATTATAAAACACAAACAATATTTATAAGGCAAAGTTGAACAGTGCGGTCAACAAAATGGTAATCCAACGTGAAAATATTAATATGTCAATTGTTGCATTTAGCTCCGACCTGTCTTAAATGATAAATTCAATAAATTAATAAAGGTATAAACTTTACCAATATGTATTATGGAAATGTATATATTTGTATTCTCAGATCCGTTGAAATACCGGTAATCTTACGATAATTATTAACGTTACCATAAACACATTTTACCTGTCGTTTGTGGTAGCGATTACAAAAACTACATTTAATGAACAGAAGTTGGGTAGTCAATGAATACATTTAGCTGATAATAAAACGTAATAAATATAACAATTTAATATTATAATAAATGCATCATCTCATAATACTCATTGAAAATAAAAGTGTTATCTTAACATCGGCATCGTGGCTATGGTATGAAAATACGTATAAAAATAATTGAACTACAAAACTAAAAAAGTATTAATACTAAAATTTACAATTTGTATAAAATATAGAATTATACATTTACACTAATACATAACGACATTGTAAAGTTAAAATCACGATGGCCGAAAAAATGCATAACATCCAATAAATAATTTACTGGTTTTAGTCAAACAAAATGGGAATCCAACGTGAAAATATTAATACGTAAATTGTTGCATTTAACTCCGACCTGTCTTAAATGGTAAATTCAATTAATTAAAAATAGGTATAAAATTTACCGATAGCTATTATGAAAACTTTATACTTGTATTTTCAGCCTAGCTGCAATGCCGGTAATATACAATAATTATTAATGTTAATTGTTAATGTTATTAATAATAAAACACATTTTACCTGTCGTTTGTGATCGCGATTACAAAAACAACGTTCAATTAACAGAAGTTGAGTGGTCAACGAATATTTAGCTGATAATACAACGTATTAAATATAACGATTTAATATTATAATACATGCATCATCTCATAAAACTCGTTGAAAACAAGTGTCATACAAATAGTATTAGTGCCAGTGTAAACTGAACATGTACACTAATACATAATGCCAGTGTATGGTTAAAATCACGATGCCAGAAAAAATTCTTAACCTCCAATAAAATTATAATAATAATAACTTACAGTGTTTATACAAAGAGTATACAAAATCATAGATGTAGATAATATTACCTATGGCCGCGTACCAAACTTACGTTATTCCGGTTATATTAAAATGTTTAAAATAATCAAAAATTTCGAAAATTTACAATTTTTTTTTTCAATTTATTGATTTTTCAAACCAATTTTGAAATCCATAATCACTATCACGGTATGGCCGCCATCTATAACCGTCGCGTCGTCTTCTGGAGGTTAGTTCAGCATGACCATGTGCTAAATCCATCATCAAACATTTATTGTTTATTTTGTCAAGATATCTATATACAGAATATCGAACAGAAATGTCTTATCAATATTTTTCTGAGTTCGTCCGGTTCTTACTGTTTGGCACGGCAGCTTACTATTAGGTAAAATTGATATAAAAATTAACTAAAATCGTGTTAAAGTTTTCACCGGAGGAGCAGGGTATGTAATAAATTGCATATCTATTCTATAATTAATATTGATATAGCTTGTGGAGAATACATTGGATGGTGTTTGTGGCCTTACCAAAAGTAAGAAGGTTGAAGATTCGAGCTTTACTTATCACTGATTCGTAAAGTATTCTGTATACTTAAATTCACGGCCACGGGCATCAAGACAATGTTAAACGCCACAGATCCAGGTGATTTTTTTTTTACTAGTGCGGTTCTGTTTCATTCGATCTTAAGTACGAATTCTAAATTCTAAATTATTCAATGAATCAGTAAACTAATGATAAGAATTTTCTATTAATCTACACTTTGAACTTTTTTGTTTAAGATTTTCTACTTTTCGCACAGTTTCAACAATGGAAATATTTATTTATTTTCAATTATTAAAATGGATGCTTTTTTGTATTTTGAAATTATAAAACCAAGTACAATTTGTAGTAATTTTCAAGAAATTCATGCTGAAATTGATTATGGTATGTATGTATAATATATTGTACAAAAGATTTTATCATGATAATTTCTAATCATATTACAATTTCTGTTTTAGATGATGACATATGTGCAAATACTTAAATTGTTGGAATGGGTGAAAACAAATTTATACCAAAAGTTGAAATGTGTAGTAAAATTGTAAGCATTATAGATAATTTAGTACAGTGGTCTTCAACCTTTTTGAACTCACGTACCAATTTTTAAGGCGTACATTATTCGCGACTCACATAAGGCATATTTAAAAAAAAAATTGAAGTAAAACAAAAAAAAAAAATCTATAATTACTTAATACTTTGTAGTAGTACTGTTATAACTGAATAAATAAAAATAAAAAAGACTTTAACGGATATGTAAATATGACTAGACTAGTGAATTAATTGTAAGTGGTCCTCAAGTA
>CABPRJ010001948.1:0-104532 GCA_902439185.1 Cinara cedri | reverse complement strand
CATATTTAAAAAAAAAATTGAAGTAAAACAAAAAAAAAAAATCTATAATTACTTAATACTTTGTAGTAGTACTGTTATAACTGAATAAATAAAAATAAAAAAGACTTTAACGGATATGTAAATATGACTAGACTAGTGAATTAATTGTAAGTGGTCCTCAAGTAGGTACCCGTGTTATTTAGCTAATTTAATAATATCTATTTAACTTCATAGAGGTACCTACCTAAACAAAAATATTTTGATAGCGTTTTAACCGATTAAATCAATTTTGTAAATGTAAACTAGGTACCTTTATGTACAATTTTTAAGCTTACACGAACCCATTTATAAGTCGCGACACACCATTTGACGATCAATGGCTTATAGGATATAAGATTATGAATTGAATTAATTGTAAGTGGTCCTTAAGTAGGTACCTGTGTTATTTAGCTAATTTAATAATATCTATTTTACTTCATAGAGGTACCTACCTAAACAAAAATATTTTGATAGCGTTTTAACCGATTAAATCAATTTTGTAAATGTAAACTAGGTACCTTTATGTACAATTTTTAAGCTTACACGAACCCATTTATAAGTCGCGACACACCATTTGACGATCAATGGCTTATAGGATATAAGATTATGAATTGAATTAATTGTAAGTGGTCCTTAAGTAGGTACCTGTGTTATTTAGCTAATTTAATAATATCTATTTTACTTCATAGAGGTACCTACCTAAACAAAAATATTTTGATAGCGTTTAAACCGATTAAATCAATTTTGTAAATGTAGGCTATAGGTACCTTTATGTACAATTTTTAAGCTTACACGAACCCATTTATAAGTCGCGACACACCATTTGACGATCAATGGCTTATAGGATATAAGATTATGAATTGAATTAATTGTAAGTGGTCCTCCAGTAGGTCCCCGTGTTATTTAGCTAATTTAATAATATCTATTTTACTTCATAGAGGTACCTACCTAAACAAAAATATTTTGATAGCGTTTTAACCGATTAAATCAATTTTGTAAATGTAAACTAGGTACCTTTATGTACAATTTTTAAGCTTACACGAACCCATTTATANGAATAATAACGCGACTAACATTTATTCGTCTTTAAACACAGCGACAACATCAACAATGTTTGTAGATAGTAGGACTCTTTAACGATAATAATATAATATATTTATTTTATTATTAGCCAAGTTTACTCATAAATTATTATATTTAATGTCATACCACTTAGAATCATACCAGTATATGAAACATATACTGCGATTTAAAATCCATTATACTATTATATTTTTGAATATAAATTATATAATATTGTTTATACATAATATATTACAATAATTTTCAAACTGTATTTTCATTTATTAATTTTATAAGTTTAATAATTAAACAATTATTTGTATACCTTATATAATTGTATAAACTTAATTTTTATTTTAAAAAGAAAACTTATCGCGACCCAATTTTTAAGCCTACGCGAACCCATTTATGGGTCGCAACCCACCGGTTGAAGACCACTGATTTAATGTATACCTTTAACGATAATAATATAATATATTTATTTTATTATTAGCCAAGTTTACTCATAAATTATTATATTTAATGTCATACCACTTAGAATCATACCAGTATATGAAACATATACTGCGATTTAAAATCCATTATACTATTATATTTTTGAATATAAATTATATAATATTGTTTATACATAATATACTACAATAATTTTCAAACTGTATTTTCATTTATTAATTTTCCAAATTTAATAATTAAACAATTATTTGTATACCTTATATAATTGTATAAACTTAATTTTTTTTTAAAAAGAAAACTTATCGCGACTCAATTTTTAAGCTTACGCGAACCCATTTATGGGTCGCGATCCAATGGCTTATAGGATATAAGGTTATGAATTGAATTAATGGTAAGTTGTCCTCAAGTAGGTACCCATGTAATTTAGCTTTTTTAATAACATTTATTTTATTTTACATAGTTACTTCTTTAAAAAAAATATTTTGATAGTGTTTAAACAATTAAATCAATTTTGTAAATGTAGACATAGGTACCTAATATAAATCTTGGTTCAACCAATTTCATCAAACTTTAAGTTTTTAATTTACATCAAATATCAATTAAGTATAAATAATTGGAATATTTTCATAATTTGTAAGAAATCATTTTTTTTTTTTTTTTAATAATTATATATTTTTAAAGAAAACTAGAGAATTATATAAATACAAAATGAGCAATATTCAGAAAGTATTGTATGTATCTACAATGTGTACTAATAATTTTTTTTGTCGTATGATTAGTTTTTTCAAGTGACTCTTAGTGAAGTAAAATTGTTTTTCCTTCGCGTCCAACTTCTAATGTACCAATAATCACATTAGCGATATACCGGCCTTCTTCATCTAGCTTCGTCGATAGAAACCCACAGTTTTTGATTTTTACAAAACCTTTTTATGTTGTTCATTGTTTCTTCATAACAATTGGGCAACATACGATTTTTTTAATGTCGATTCGACAAGAATACTCTTGTTTGTATATTTTTCCAAAATGTTACGAAAACAATTATTTGATAATTTATTCAATAGAATATTAGCAGATAAAAGGGCTTGACACAAATCATAATTAAATGTATATTTTTTGGATGTCTAAGTAAGTAAACTCTGATTTTTGGAATTTCGAGTTTGTAAGTTTGTATGTTCAATACCATTTATGTGCTAACACGAGACATGTGCTGTTCCACAGTGAACTTTTTATCTGCTACAAGTTTATCGTCACATATTTTACAAAAAAATATACAACCATATGTTGAAAAAACACTACTTCCGAATTCTGAAACATACGATCGCGAAACGAGCACTATTCGAAATTTTATTTTTAGGCATTTTACAGAAGAATAAAAAAACAAAAAAAATACGTGAAACAGGACAATTAAACGACACACGAGGCACTTGACAACTAAATAATATTTCATATTTACAAAATTTAAGCTATACAATTAGTGGCTACAGTACGATACGTTTTGGTGGTTATTGCAAATAATAATTTTATTGTTCACAATAAGATAACTAAATATACTCTATATCAAACAAGTTTGCCGGGCTATTCGACGAAAATAGACGTGTGGCAGTCTGACCGATGCATGTACTCGACATGTGTACGTAGTGAGCTATATTAATTCACATTTTTCGTATCGTTAAAACCAACCGTGTATTGCGTCCGTACTGAATTATCGTTAACACGAGTACTCTGTATACACGGCAGCGCGACAGCCGGCTGTAGTTGTCCGCTCACGATAAGTAATAATTTAGTAGATAAATTTTTTTTTTATTTGTTTACGTAACCAATGTTTAAAAGTAAAAATATAATAAAATAGACAAAATAACGTAAAATATCAGCAAAAATGATTTAAAATGGAGAAAACATAATATAATAATAACAATGAGAAAAAAATGCAAAAAAAAAAAAATTAGTTATTTAAATTCGCATGCTATTGAAACACATTTTCAGCTAAGAACGCATCATCTGAGAAGTTACAAAAAAAAAAAAAAAATGCAAAGTGCATCAACTTCCGAGCCCAAATGATAACTTATAATAAGTGTTTTAAAACTCAAAATTTAGTTGGTTTATTTTTTTTTAAATAACGGCTTAATAGTTATTTGCTAAAATAATTTACGAGTGAATTACATTTTGAAATCAACTTTTCAAATACTTGATTCTTGTCCTCGAAATCGTCCATGCTAGAATCCATCATACTTGGCGACTTGGCGGACGACGTTATACGTTCGCAGTCTAATTTCGAATTGACCAAAACGTCATTGACACGACTAATCATCAAATTACTGTTACTATCATCGGTCGCCGGACTCTTTCCACTGCATTTGTTCGACGACGATTTCATAATGTTTTGTTTGTGTTTCAAGTTGTCTAATTGTATTTTCAAATTATGAGCCTTTTCTGCTTCACATTTATGCATTTTTTTCGTTTCCGACAATTTATCTTCTAATTCTACGACAAGCTGACATTTTACGTTTAAATCGGTTTTTAAATTGTTCGTCTCGGTTTGGATTTTTTCGAATTTTTCCATCGACAGTTTTTCTTTTTCGTCACTATTTTTAATCACTGTGTCTAATTTGCATTTTAGTTCCTTCGTACTTGTTTTCAAATGCTCTTTTTCGCTCTCCAATTTTTCCAATTCTTTCTTACGTTCTTTGACTTCCTTTTCTAAATTTCCTCTTTCTTTTTCAATGTTACATTTTTCTTTTCGTAATTTTCCGATAAAACTGTCGGCTTGAAGTTTTTCTTTTTCCATCGCCTGATTTAACATTGCAATTTTTCTATTACATTTATCTAGTCCTTCCTTTAGCTCTTGTATATTATTTTTTTGTACACATACGAGTTGATTACATTCCTTATTGCGGTTTTGTTCTATTTCTACTTCAGTTTTCAGCATATCTAGGTTTTTAATTTGTTGTAATTCTTGTAATTTCAATTTGTCTATTCTTCGCATACAATCATCTAACTTCGGTATTAATTTACGGGTGACTTCTTTTTCCTTATTGAGCTCGTCAGTTTTTTCATTTAATTTTTGTGTTACTTTAGTGAGTTCTTCAGATTTTTGTTCCAAACACCTTAATTGATTTTGATTTTGATCTTTTAAACACGCTGTAGTTTGTTTTTCTTCATTCAAGCATTTTTCCAATTTGCATATTTTTTCTTCCAAATATTTGTTTCCTGCATCCCGTTCCTTTAAATGGCATTTGAGTGATTCGTTATTTTTCATCAAACCCCCAATTTTGACATTTAAACATTCGTTATTGTTTTTACTATCATCCAAATCTTTGGTTTTCATACGATATTTATTAAATAAATTATTATAGTTTTGATGGAGCTCTTTAACTAGCACTTTGTTTTTTTCCAACATATCATTCACAAATTTAGAAGCATTATTTAGTTGGTTTTTCAGCTCTTCTTTTTCTAAAATTACTTCGTTCAGCATATACTCTTTCATATCCTGTTCTCTTAGACAACATTCTAGATTAGCATTTATGTTGTCTTCCGCATTGCAGTCATTTTTGTGGTTAACCTGAATAGATAAGATATAAGGAAAATGTAATAATATAATATTTTATGATAATAAAATGTATTGACTCACGCAATTATTCGTTTTGGTAGACATACTTTTAGATTTTTAAAAAATCTTATCAAGAATTAATTTTAATTTAAAAATGTATATTTTGTTTTGTTTTGTGTTTGTACTTGTTTTTGTGTTTTATTGTTAATAATTTATATTATTCTGTCGGTATAGTGATTATATAAAATAAATTTACCATTTTTGTGGCCATATCATACAACTGACATTTTATTCACCCTTATTTTTCTAATGTTTTGTATAGTTTATACTGTGAAATTGTGTAGCTTTTTATGTTAATTTGTATTATAGTGATGGCGAAAATTAATATTAAAATAAAAAAATATTGGAACAATTGCCAAATAGGTACCTATTTTAGATTTTGAGTATAGCGAAGAATATATTAGTTTTACAATGATGTTTAATTTTTTTTCTTATTTTTTTTAATATTGTGTACAAAAATCTTTCTCAGATATATACGCGCGGCATCATTACTGAAAGGGAATGATGGCCAGATGGTACTTTTGGGAGGTCATTTTTTTATTTTCCAAGCGGTTTCCATAATATCTGGGAAAAACCAGGATAAAACGTAAAAAAACGGGAAATTTACGATTATCATGCTTTCATTATTTTTCAATTTTGTTATTTGTTGTAATTCAATTAAAAATATTCGTAGAGACTTGAAATTTGAAAAAAAAAAACTTTCATTTATCTTCTATAGACGTGGTAAAATTTTCAAAATTTTGTACCATTTTTAAACTATTTATAGATATATTAATTTTGCGATTTTTGTATGTAATTTTTATTCAGTAGACACACTGTGATAAAATTGTTAGACTTCGCAGAAATGCTTAAAAATTTAACTGGACGTTTATTAAGAGTCTCGCCATGTGGTCAAAAAATTAAAAAAGACATCCTAGGATAATGGGGACGAATGCATCCATTGTTATAGATAATTTAATGTATACTCGTAAGCAATGATAAACCATTGCTTACGAAAATACGATTATTATTATTTATTATTTATGTATGTCTATGATGATAGTTCCATCGTAGTTATAAGTCCTATTATTTTATTTTTATTTTTTTTTTTTTTTTATTGAACAGAATAGGCCGGGGCCCAGAGTACAATGATTAGATTTATAATTTATTTACATACATTACTTTAAGTGACAATTACATAGATACATACAATGTGTACAGAGAAAAATTAAAAACGTATAGAAGTGGGAGGGTTCTCATTGGCGATGCGTATTGTCCTGAACAGTAGTCACCAATGAGAAATGGAGCACTTGACGGAAAAAGACTAAGGGTAAGTAGTAGTAAAACAAAATAAATAGAGTATGAGTTTAGAGGAACAAGACACAGCTAATGACTATATGTTACGTGCAGTGCATATTCTTACCTACCGACATGGGTGGTATATATTTTATAAAGCCTATTTAATTATTTTACTATAAAATGGCATATATATATTGTTGACAAAGCAACTCCGTTCAGAATCGTTTTTTTTTTCGTTAACAATGGTTTATCGTTGCTTACAGATACAGTGGAACCTCGATAACTCGAACCTCTATAAGTCGAATTTTCGATAACTCGAAGGAATACCTTGGCCCCTGTCTTCCAATATATGATATGTGTGATAAATTTTCTCGATAATTCGAATTTCGCTAACTCGAATTTCTCGATAAGTCGAAGTTGAATTTTAGCTTATAACTCGAATTTATATAATAAAATATAATTCGTACAATTACCTATCTCGATAACTCGAAGGTCAAATAACCAAGTACATATGTATATTATTATAAATAACGAAAATCGTAATCGAAAACCGATTACTATTATCAATCTTATCATTACCTATACTACTTAAAAGTAACAGTTATAAATTCAACGATATTGTATTATGTAATATGTATGTCTATACCTAATCTATTTCTCCGATAAGTTACGTTTATCTACTTTATTAGTATTTATTACTGGTAACATTTTGATGAGGTGGACTCTAGTGTTATAACAACATACTATCCTACTGATAATGAAATACTGAACGATTTGAAATTCCAAGAAATGCCTAACGAGTCAAGTGGGGAGGAGTCAGTTATTGAAGACGATGGCGAATTGGCTTTACCTAAAACTACTCTTGTCCAGGCATTAGATAGTTTACAGGTTGTACGTAAGTACATTGAAGAACAATAAGAAATTGGAGACGAGATTTTTTCCGCGCTAAACGTTATTGAAAACTTTACAGATAGGTCAAACATTAAGAAACAATCAAAAATATCTGANCGAATTTCTCGATAAGTGGAAGTAATTTTAGTTGAATTTTAAAAATAATTTCAATAACTCGAATTTTTTTTGCAGATTCGAGTTATCGAAGTTTTCCATAAGTCGAATTTTTTTTTTCGCCCCCAACCGATTCGAGTTATCAAGGTTCCACTGTATATATTAAATTTCCCCTATACTACCTTTCCATCTTCTCACCTACAACAGTGACTCACCCACATGCGAAGTATGTCCGTTTTTTATATCGGTGTTTTGGCATGACTATTGAGTTTTACAAGT
Source organism: Cinara cedri (assembly GCA_902439185.1). Lineage (NCBI taxonomy): Eukaryota > Metazoa > Arthropoda > Insecta > Hemiptera > Aphididae > Cinara > Cinara cedri. The sequence continues at coordinate 96,830 of CABPRJ010001948.1, read as the reverse complement.
TACAACTATTTCTCTTTTTTCTTATCAATTGTCAAAGATAAGACGTATTGAAATTTCGTCACTAATTGTTATATCCCTTTTTTATTCAAGGTTTATAGATAATAGTGGTCGCCTCATAGTCTTGTAAACAAACACTCCCTTATTATCTACTGATGTCACTTAAAGTATACATTTGGGAGCATAATGTGAGCAATGGGTTATTCACTGTATGAAAAAGCAAATTCGAAATGACTAGAATATATTGTAATTACTTAAATTATTTTGACGATGCTCATAACTTTATTAGACTACATTTTTAACTACACATCTAGTGAATGTAGACACACATAAATAATGAATAATAATAATAATAATAATAATAATAATAATAATAATAATCGTTTTTTCGTAAGCAACGATAAACCATTGCTTACAGGTATACATTAAATTATCTATAACAGTGTCTGCGCTCGTCTCTGTTATCCAAAGACGTCTTTTTTTTTAGGTATCGAAACTTAAAACCATCAATTATCAATAATTTTTTTTTACTACGCATAATCCTAAATAAGAACCTGCTCGGTCCCTTTGATAACCGGCCTGACTTAAGGAGTGGCATAATAAAATCAAACACCAACAAATTATAACAATTATTTGAAGTTTTGAAATCCAGGGGGGGGGAGGACAGATGCTCGGTTCCCCCTCCCCCTCCGGGCACCCTTGATTACCGATATGAATATTGTAAATAGATGTTGTTATAATTAATAATATCATAGTATATAATATTATGGAACTATAAAATTGTTGATAAATATGGACGTAGGCATTATCAATAAATACACGTGCGGATGATCGCGCGATGCTTGATTGACCCGGGTGTGATAAACCTAATTCTAGACGAATTCGGAAAATTACAACTACTCAAAGTAAGTCCATTACATCATAATAAAAAGCGAGTCCCTAAAAGGGTTTCTTTAAAAATGACGGATTTCGTGGATAGCGGTAGTCCTGTCCCTTAAACGACTATATTAGCCCTCTCCACCCCGAAAAAAATTGTACACGACCCCCTGAAAATGTATGACAATATTACGTAAACTAATTATCTGTAAAGTTAAGTTCCATTCCAATTTCTGTTGGGCATACATATCTCTTTATTATTCAAATGCAAAATAATTTTAGGTTCTGTAAAAAAATGTATTTGGTGTTATTTAATAGTGTAAGTATTTGAATTAAATAGGCGTAAGTTGGTAGGTACTGTTAGTTACGATAAATTACTTTTCAACTAATAAATTAGTTTTATATGAATTTAGTTAACGGCATAATATTGCATATGCATTTTCTATCAATTCCGTTTGCTTGCCACTATATACGATAAATTAATTGAACTATATTGCCATAAACACTTTGAAACAATGTATGTTTAATAGGCAAGTTTAAAATTCAATTTACGAAAAATGTATTAAATTTTATAACAATAATTGAATTATTATTATATTTTAGATTTGAATAGTTCAAGGGATCTATCGGTGCTTTTTTTTTTTTTTAGAGTCCAACAGTGATCTTATTATTGACTCTAATCACTAAAATAATCGCGTCACGCAGTAATGGACCGGTCATGTGTTGATAACGTGTTATTGTGTGCATAAATTAAGTTCTTAATGCATACAAAAAAAATAGTACCTATAAGTTACATAATTATTACAATGAAATAATATTATTATAATCATTGTGCTCATAACCCTCCTCATTCTGCTTTAAATACTAAAGAATAATAACTGCACAATTCAAAACAAGAAATTATCTATACACATGAAACAATTTGTCGTGGGATTGGAGTAACTACACAATTTATTTTTAAAAAAAGCAGTTCTCCTTAAAGGAAATTTATTTTGCAGTAAAAAAAGAAAACATATATATAAAATAAAATTAATAGGTATGGTAAATACGAACGTGCACTCACGTGAGGAACCGAACAAAACCTAAATAAGAATAATAAAATAATATAGAAACAAAATATAAATCCCGAAATACTAATCAACATACGATTACAATTAATTAATAAATAAGTACCTATTGCGCAATCATGGCATTAATAAGGACATTTAAAAACATACACACAGTTTAAACATTTAACACACAATATGTAAAAATAATATGCACAAAGTATATCCCAGTCCCCACACAATTGGTATCCAATACCCGTACTAGACTGTCTATAAAAAGCAGAATAACATGTCATTGAAATTTCAATTACAAAACAAAAATTAATTAAAATTAAAATTTTGAAAAAAAAAATGAATTTGCGTAATAAACATTAAAATATTTAATTTGAAAAACCAATGTTATTATCACCACAGGATACATAGGATTAAAATTACTCCACAAAATTTAATATTGTGAAAAATCTAAGTATGCAAACAAATCGTTGTTCACTAAACTAAAAATTACAAAAAATCTGAATTTAAATTTATGCATAATTCAACCATACAAATGGGGTGATCATGCTTAAAAATTCACCCTGTATATTATACTAAATCTTGATAGGTTATAAAGAAAAAGTATGTAAAAAATAATGGCTCTTAAAAATTATTCGTATCCCTCTTCTCTTCCCCCATGACAAAATCATCTGACCACCACTGAATCTAGTACTTTATCACCTAAACTTACCTATATTTATGGATATTATTATATGGCCTTGGTACCCACACTATAGAATTTTAAAATCAAACCAATGTCATTATTTAGTAAGGAATTTCTAATTTTTTGGTAACCTTTGTTTTTGAAGAAAAACACTTTCATTTTCTGATTGCTGCAACTCAAAAAATTCCGAATTTCCTACTAACTAAATAATAGTGTTGTTTTGTTTCAAAATTCCAAAGTGCGGGTGCCAGAATGACCGATCCTATTATATAAAGAGCCAACACATTGTTTTTGTCCACACTCATTGTTGTTCAAATCAATTGACCTGTCCTGTTAAAAAAATTAATTTTAGAATCTCAACTTTTAATTAATTTAGTCTTATGAAAATAGTAAGAATCAATCATTCCTCTTTGGAGAATAACCCAATTACTATTTATGTAAATAATGTTATGTCTTATGTGTTTCTGTTAAATATAATACTGTTGCGCAAATTAGTTTTAGGATCATTATCCTATGTGTATTGTCACAGTTTTCAAAAGGTAAATTTATTTTGATTGGTTCATAATAACAATAATTTAATTTTTATTATACTGTTTATCAAATAAAAGTAGGTTGGTTTGTTTGTACTGTGAACACTGCAATTTAGATAAACAAAAAAAAATAACAAAACCTATACTGCTGTTATAGTGTATTAGCTCAGATTTTATTTATTTTAAATTTTATTTTTATTATAAGTCCAATAAATGTAATACAAAGGTTTTTAGAAAGGTACATACTGAATACTGAATCCAAAATACCTTATTAATAAAATATAACATGAATACAAAAATGAAAAGAAGCAAATTTGTATAAAATATTATTTTATCAACTTTATAAGAAAAATAATTAATTTGATATAATTTGTAATAAAATTGTTACAACTTCAATTATATATAACAATATTATAAACTTAATTTAATTATATAGGTACTTAAATATAAGATTATCACAACTTGAAAATATTACGATTTAAATACAATATATAGTTCTAAACTGGAAAAAAAAACAAAATTTACATAACAAATGAAAAAAAAAAAAAAACATTACAATAATTGCAACACATATTATATTTTTATAAACAGTAAATGGAATGAAGTATACTTAAATTGTAATAAACAGGCATAGCAATAGTAATTAAAACTACAGTATATAAATAGATGATTATATAAGTATAAAATATAACATTTTATTTAATATAAATATTATAATATTACTTTATGATTTAAGGTTTATGGGTTCACTAAAATAAAATATATTTATATATTAATAAACTTAAACTAAATAATTATTTCTATCTAAAAAAAAAAAAAAATTAAAGCTGAATATCTAAGAAATGTATTTTAATTTAAAAGTGAATTTCAAAATATGTTAATTTTACAACAAAATTAACTACGCCACTAAATGATTTAATATAATAAACCCTTAACTTAGTACTGTATCTTTTGGATACACTATGTTCTATAAATACTAGAATTAAATATTTTAGCATTTGTGTATTGTACACACTAATAAACAATATTATAATCACGTGGTGATGTGTTTTTGATATTGCCATAAAATACCTAACCAAAATATTAAGACTTACATAAAATTGAATCAGGTACATCTCAATATAATTATGCTAATATTTTAATTATATTTATTGAGTTTTTTCATTTTATATGTATTTTAAAAATATTTATTCAAAAAGATAATAATTAGAAGGCTCTATTTATATTTACATTTCATATGTATCCAAAAAGATATGTTGCTAGAAGACTCTATTTTGTTAATATCCATAATTGCTAAAATTAAACTTATTTTTATGGATAAATGATGACTTTGTAGATCTCTTAAAATATTGGCAATAACTACACTAGAAGATAGTGGTAAAAGTTCTGATGAAGAAAATATCATAAGCATAGTTCAAATTATTTGCGAGGTGGGGAATCAATGGTATGGTATATGATTTTTTGCCCTACAGTGATGAAATTACATTTGATAAATTTACTTTCTGTGATTATAAAAACAAATATTTTGGACTTGGCTCAAAGGAAATACTTGTATTCCCAAACACTACACCTATTAAAAATTTTAGTGTAAAATTTTTTTGATAATTTTTCACCACTCTGAGTTGAATTATCATTTAAAAGAAAACTACAGAATTCTATATTTTGGTACTGTTTAAGAAAATAGACTTCATAATTGTCCTATGTTAAAAGAGAAATAACTTTTTTTAAAAAAAGGAAAAGGCAGTTATTCCTATAAATGTGATAAAAAAAAAAAAGCCTTAGCTCCTAAATGGCTAGATAATAAATTAGTTTGTTTATTCTTTTGTGTTCTTACATCCCATAAAGACAGTAAAACAGTATTCAAAATTTTCAAAATGTTATGCAGATGTTCCAGTACCTAAAATAGTGAAACAGTATAATTCTCATATAGTTGTGGACTTGACTGGCATACTGGTGACATTGTACAAAACAGAACTTAAGACACACAAATGGTACATGACAGTGCTTTTACAAATGTTTGATAAGGGTACCAGTAATGCTAGGTTATGTTATCAACAAGATTGTCATCCATTCAAACAACAAAAAGTAAATTAAATCAAAGAAGTAGACATTCAAAAGTAGGTAAAAAATTATAAGAACAGTTATACCAAGGTCTATTGATGATATAAAATGTAATAAATATGACCACTTCCTTGAAAGAACATCATAGGCAATTATTTTAAAAACCACCTAAATTTGTATGAAATGTAATACATGTACTATATACACTAAAAAAAAAAGAAACAGCTTTAATGATTTTCATACAAAAAAATTAAACATGTTTCTATAATAATTCTTAGCTATTTGATGATTTTTACAAATTAATTTATACATTTTTTTAAATTAACAATAAATATTGTTAAGAATTGAATAATTATATAGTTATACATTTTATTTTGTTATTAAGCAATGAGAAAATTGCAGTACTAATTTTGTTCATTATATAATTTATAAATTGGTTTTTTAATAAAGAAAAATGTTTTATATTTTTAGACTGTCTAATAAAACATTTAATCCATAAACACAGAAGTGTTATGTGTTATTTATCTATCTGATAAATAAGCTAGGGAACTAATAAAAAAAAATTGTTTAATTTGTAAACAATTGTAAATAATTTTACTTCTTGTAATTTTGTAAATGGTTTGTAGCAATGTATCTTTTAAGGAACAATTCCTAACTTTAAACTTTCAAGTCCAATATTGTTTTTGATAACTTTTTTGGTTTCAACAACCTCAAGTTAGTTTAAAAATATCTACTTTGTAATTTTCACTTTATTTTCTTGAGGCTTGACAAGTTAAGGGTTAAAAAACATAGTGAACTGGTAAAAATTAATATAGTAATATAATATTAATACTTAATAGTATACAAAAACTCAATTTTTTTTTCTGTCTATCACCAGTGCAATATAGCAATGAAGGAAATCCATAATTCCATGATTGTAATTCTCTGGCTCAATTTAAGGCACAATGTGAGGGATACTTATACACTTACAACATAGTAATGTAAACATTTTATTTCCAATGTACCAATTGGTCTATTAAAGGGACAAAAATAATGAAAACAAGTTTGAATGTGTTGTAAAGTATACTTAAAATTGACATACTCAATTTTTTATTTTTTTTATTTTAATTTCTCCAAAAATTAAAATATTAATATTGATTTAATTACTCCTTTTTTTTTTTAGTATTTATAATAGTACAAAATCAAAAATGTGGGAAAGGTAATTGGAAATAGATAACAGGAATTTCAAATATGTTTTTAGAAATAGAACACATCTCAAATCCTATGTTGCACATGTGCAAGACAAAGACAGAAAATCATAGAACCCAATCCCAAAGATAACAAAAGTAGAAATTATTTTAGGATAACTTTGATGCTATATTAACTGCTAGACTGGTAGAAAAAACAGTTTGTAATGAGGCCCAATAACATCTAGAATAAAATAATAATATAGAATTTGATCTAAAAAAATTAACAAGTTTACTTATATAACATGATTTGAAAAAAAAAAAATTATATGAACTAAAAAAAATATAATCTTATTATTGGCACATTATTATTTCTTAAGTTTCTCATAAAATTTTTGATAGTAAATAAAATGGATAAAATTTAAAATAATAACTCCTACATTTTTCAATTTTTTTTTTACCTTTTTGCCAATCCATATGAAAACTTATTGGGAAATTAAAAACTACATATACCAGCTAGAAATTCCCAGCAAAACTCATCCAAAAAAGCCTCAGGTTATTTTTTGAGTGGCCCAAGATTTCTGGTTACTTACAGACAGACAAAACTAAAAATAAATGTACATTATAAAAAAGTGAATCAGTATTATAACATTTTACAAAACTGAAGAAAGTATAAGAAACTAATTAACTAAATTTTGTTTATTATAAGAAGTATTTACAACATACAGTAAAAAGCAGACATATAGACCAACAAAAAAAATGAACCAATTTATGAACATGAATATCTTAACAAGCTTAAAAAATGGTATCCAAAGAAAATAGTAGCACAAGAAGAACTAAATGCATAATCCGATATAGATTTAAATCATTGATTATTCATGAAATTATTAATATTATTTGTAACATAATGTCAATTGCAGATAAAATTTAATCTCAAAATCAAGTTGAATTGTACATTGACAAAGATGATACTATGAACTTAACTTTTGAAAATGAAACCACAAAAGGAGTGTAGAAAATAGTTTCCAATGTAAAGAATAGGAATAAGAATAAGAATCTAATAAAAGAAAATTAAACACATTGTAAACTTACTTTAATAAAAAAAATATAAGGACAAATATTCACTGTGAATGATTTAAGCATTAAACATAACTCTTAACCTAACCTTACCTAACCTATTGAAAATGTTCATTGTAGATGATAAATATTTATGAAGATAAATTAAAGGAAGTCGTTGTTGAAACAGCAGATACATTTGTAGATGTGTTGACACCAATTACAGTTCTGATTCTAATTCTGAAAAGATACATTTTAAGTTCATTTTAATAAAACTGTATTAATAATACTATATTGTCTATATTATGTATATTATATAGTATAATATAATAATAGTATATATATAATTTGTATACTATAATATTTGTATGAATTTGAATGTACAATCTTTATCAACTAGCAAGTAAAATAACAATGTGGATATACATGGTTAGTTTAAAATATTCAAATGAAATAGTATATGACTTTGTGATTAATAAATTTAATGTTAGTAAAATTTGACAAATTATTTGAGACAAAGTTATTTAGAGAATTGTGGAAAAAAATCAGTAACATATTAAAGCTATTCGAAATGGTTAACATTTTCATAAAAATGTCCAATGATCCAATTAGAGATGTAATTAATCAGTCAAAGAATAGTTAAACAAAACCACAAAAGGTTAAAACCCATTATAAGGACACTTATTTTTTTAAGAAAACAAGATACCTCTCCAAGATCATTGAGATGATAGTTCCATTTTTAATAATTCAAATTAATTAATGGAAAATGAAGGCAATTTAAGGGAATTAATTACATTTTATATTGAATGGTAACTTGGCACTTAAATCTCATATTGAAAATATAGAAATGCCTACAACAAAAATTAACAAAACTACTCAAAACCAATCAATTTCAATTTTAGGTGACTCAATACTTCAAACAATTTTAGAAGATGTGAAAAGAAGGCCATTTTACAGTATTATGTTTAATGAAATAACAGACATGAGTCATACTTCTTAACTTGTTATTGTCATAAGTTATGTCAAAGACAACAGTGTTTGTGAAAACAAAAAAATGTTTATCTTAATACAGAAGAATCCAAAATAACCGAAATGATTGGCCAAACAGTTTTAAATTATAATTTACAAGTTTTCATTAAATTTAGATTATGTTTGTATATCTACTAATAATTGTGCTATTATAACTGGTTTAGAACGAGGTGCAGTTGAAACTTTATAAAGACTTTTACAACACAATGTGGATGTTTTAATCATATGCTTCATAATTCTTAAAGGTTGTTATAAAGTAATGCATTTGGAACAATTTCTGAAGTTGTAGCATTTTTAATTCATCTGTTAAAGGAAAGTTTGTATTAAATAAATGTTTGGAACAATCTTTACATTCACTGAGTCAAACTGGATGGGTTGAAAAACATGATTGAATTTTTCGGTTTTCTACATCTAAAATTAAAATTATAGAGCCTTAGATAGTATCTCTGAATGGTTTAATAGTGGCATCTACAAAATCTCACTAAAATCTTTCAAAATCATTAACATGCTGCAAATAATTTATAGTAACTTTGTATGTCATTTCAATTATATTTACTATAACTTCATCAATTAGTGGCTTATGACAATTAAAAAAAAAAAAAGACTAACTTTCTGCAACCAATAAGAATAATGATTTATTTTTTGAAATATTTGATGTGTGTAGAAACACTTTTGAAAAGTAAAAGATCTCTGTATACCTGCCTCCACTATGTATTAAAATGTCAAAGATATGAAATCCAAATATTAATGATCCAGTTAATTATTATTGAAGCACAATATTCATCCCATTTATCAATAATTTAATAGACAGTGATGAAATAATTTGAATTTTCGATTTGGATTTGTTTTTACTTATTGTCTTGACAGAGCACTTTTGGGTAAATGTATTATTGTCAATAAAATAAAAAATTTAATGGACAAATTTAGGGATCTTCTATCTAAAGATCACTGGTCAAAGACAATTGAAACTAAATTAAAGGGATAAATTAAATTATGGTATGAGGTTTGGATAAACAATAGTGAAATAAAATCAAGTGAATTTTTGGATACAGTAATTGATATCACCAAAATATTGTGAAGTTATATTATATCCATGTATTAAAGATTTTTGAATACAATAATGTAATACAGTTACAATTTACCTTAACATCAAATTAAATTATTCAATAACAATAAATGGATTATCATTCAGTTGGCACACCTTTACAGCTATAGACTACAAACAAAAATATTTTGCAACAATTTGCAACTACAATTTTAAAAAATGTTTATCTGTAATGTGGAATGTTGGTTTGATGTCCATAACTTTAAGTGAGGTAGCCAACTTCATGGATGTTAAAAGTGAACCAGCCTTGTTAATATTTTATAAAACTGAAGTATTAGTAACAAATTTTTTACATTTTGTTAATTGTAAGAAATATCCAATAATTATCATGAAAATAATTCTGATAAAGATTGACTAAATGATTGCTGTAACAACTATTGATAATTTTAAAAGTAAAAAAAGACAGGGTTCATTTATTAGTAAAAATAAATGGCATTTCATAAAATATTTCATACAATTATCATATATCTAGTTATCTTTTTAATCATATCACTTATTAGGTTAATAATAATAAAAAATTTGTTTGAAACTTATGCAAAGATAATGTTTTATTATAAAATGAAAAAAAGAAGTATAATATTATTTTTAAAAGCATGTATTTTAATGGTTTTAATGTGCATGTAAAAGTATATCCATTTCCTAATTATATTACTAGATAAAGTATCATATACTTCATATTATAATCACATCTAGTGATAATTTCTTATTATAAATATAATAAGAGTACATTTGTTAATAATTTGCATTGCCCAGATATTTACATTGACATTTATCTACAATTCCATATTACCATAAATACTTATATTTCCATATTACTACTATAATACTATTATTATACAGTTAATATTCATAATATTAGTATAATAATATAATTTTTTAATACATAACAATAATCAATAAACTTAATATATTTTAAATGGAACTATAAATTAAAAATACTAATAATATTAACGATAATGAAACTATCCTAATGATAATTTTAAATGTATACAAAATTGATGAAATAACCAGCCTTAAATTATATATATTATAATAAATGTTCAAATAATACCTTTATAAAACTATTCAATCTAAATATTCATATGTAGCAGAAACACTCTAAAAAAAAAAAAATATACATATATATTTTAATAAGTTTTTAAAATAATTTATTGATATATAAATTAATTTTACCTCCAATTCTGGTGCATTATCATGCAAATGAGAAATATGACATGACCGGCATAACAAATGGGAGTCTAATGGATAACATCTTTTATCTGGCTCATCTGTCAATTGCATTCCACACTCCTGAAAAATATCAAATGTTTAAGTAATATAGATCTCTTTAGAACAACATTATACTGAAGTTCAACTTATTTTTAAAGGTTTTAAGCAATATCAATCTACCTACCATTTTACTAATATTATAATAATATGGACAAAATAAATAGGTTATTTAAATATTTTATAAGCATAAAAGTATAGGCTATCTAAAAAAAATTTGACTATGACCAACCCCTAGAATTAAAATAATATTAAAACTTTAAATGTATTTTCATAAATACCAAGATCAAGTTAATATTACAATTGAATTTTTTCATTTGTGATCTATAGCTCAAGTATATAATCTAAAACTCTTACTTATACTAAATTTTATTTTTATTTTTTATTGGCCTTTTAAATATGTAAAAAGTTTTATTTTATATTTTATAATAAATAATTTTAAATTAGTATACACATATTATGCAAGACTATAATTAAGACAAATTATTATTTTTTAATATTAAGTAGAATAATATAAATGCACTTGGCTTGAGTACACCTAAGTTCCTTAGGTGGTTATGGAAATACTAAATGAACAAGAGTTTGAGTTGTATGTAATAACTGATATTAAGAGTTAAATTGTAAGAACAATATTAGTTATACATGAAAAAATATTTTTAAGGCCCCCTATTGTTGGGACTTAACTAAATTATTACACACACATTGTATTCCACACTCCAGTATTATGCCTAGCTAAGAAAACCACTAAATGGTGCTGAGACTTGTTGGTGAAACTACCATTACAACAGTAAAACCAATTTCCAAAAAATAACCACTTAATAAGTACTCAGAATACACTTATTTTTTTTTTAATTTTATAAAAAATATTTACCTCACAGATAAAGCAATCAACATGAAAATCTTTATCCATTGATACAACTCTTACAGTTTCTTGAGTACCCTGAAACAAAAGTTAAATTTAATTATGCCAGCAAAAAGTAGTTATTTTAATGAATACTTCGACAGGAGTAATTCCTTTGCCACAAGCTGCACATTTAGGAGCATATTTTCTGTAATTAAATAGAAAAAAAAATATTAATTATTTTAATTTATTAAATTGATAATAGTAATCACTACTAATTTAACAGAAAAGGAATCTTTTACAATTTACAAAATATAAAATCCCAAATATGTATATTTAAAAATGTAAAAGATTCTATATCAAAGTCAATTGTCAATTTCTTTAAAAATTAACATTTGGTTTTTATCCAGTGATTTAGAGTGTAACAGAATTATTAAAATAACTACAATAAAATGGTTATTATTTTCAGTACAATATTTTTAAATTCATTTTAGAAGTGACAATAATACATAGTATGCATTTTTTTATATAAACAAATAATTAATGCAAAATGAATTACATAGTAAATAACCAAGACATAATCCCCCAGCATATGTAATGGCATATAGAGAACATTAATTTATCCAAGGTAATTTTTTTTATGAACCAGTAATTTAAAAGATCTTGACTTTAAGCACTATTTTCCAGACGAAAATAACCATAAAAAAACTGTGGAAAATTAAATTTGAATACATTATTATTATTTTATACTAATGGTTTCCATAAGAATACATTTGTACTGGTAAGATATTTTTAAGTAAACACCCTAATTTGCAACAAATATTATTAAAAATAAAATTGATTATTCAAATATTCTACTAACCTGTGATAATCAGTGACACAATATATTTTGTTATCAATATCTACAGTAAATGGTATACCATCCAAACAACCATTACAGACACAACATCGAAAACAACCTGGGTGGAATGATTTCCCCATGGCTTGTAAAATCATTTCCATTATCAAATGACCACATATTGAACATTTCTCAGCTGTCTGTTGAAATCCAATATACTAAAAAAAATCAAATAAATACAAATTAATAAATACATTAACATTTAAATATCATTATTCATAAAGAATTATTAGACCAGTTTTATATGATATCTATAAATAAAATGTATTAAAATATGATATTATAATCAATATTTAAATAATGTTATCCAATATAATTATAATGAAGTTAATTATCAAATTATACAATAAACCAGATAAATTATATATATTAAATGGGTACTTCTAAATTTAATTTAATTTAAATCCGTATGAAAATGTTGACAATATTATGTATAAAATATGTACATGTTTACTATGTCCTATGAACCTAATTTACAATTGTCGAAAAACTCCAAAATATGATTTTGGGATAATTACATTTTATTAAAAAAAAAAAATAATATATATTTAATTATTTTACCATATGACATATATATTATTGAACATGCATCACTATTAATAGAACTTCTCTGAGAATAGTTTTTTTTTTAGCAATGATTCATCATTCCTTCAGATATGCATTAAATTCTTTTCTGTATCCTATCTTCCTAATTTCCCACCTATAACAGTGGTTACACCCGGCCCATTACCCTAGGACAGTTTTTTAATTATTAATTTAGATATTTTTTTTTTTAAATAAAGTCTTAATGCATATTTTAAACAATATTTTCTTTTAGAAAAAATGTTATACTTGAAATTTGGAGAGGGCTATTGGTAGAAAAAGTGTTCACATAAAAAGAAAATAATACAAATCACTATTGTTTTATACAATACATTTCTCTCTCAGTTCAGAATTTAAAATCGTTATTTTCCTAAATTTATTCATTCTTTCTACGATTTTGATCAATTATTGAATAACCTTCAAAGAAATGTATTTTGTTAATTTTCTATTGGAGCAATAAGTCTCGTAGATAACATAAGTTTACAAAAATACAAAATCATAAAATCTTTAGGCCATACATATTTGTTCCTGTGTCTTTTCCCAATCAATATGAAAACCCTTGGAAGGATAAAAAGGGGTACACTTGATACATTTTGACACATATTACTTGTAATAAACTTTCTAATTCAACCAACAAATGACTGAAATCTATTTTTAATAGTAATCATAATTTTAAAAGATTTGATATTATTGATGGGTGTAGCATTGTTGTAGATGGAAAGTTAGGATACATTGTTATTTAATTTATACATGCACATACATTTTTGGTTAAGACAGTAACAGACAAAAAAGTAAAAAATAAAATGCACACATAAATAAAACATTATAAAACTGCGCTCAAAATCTATAACTATAATTGAGCATGTTTTAATATTATGAGTTCAATATTTAAGAACTTGAAATTCATCAAATAAAATTTAGTAAATTGAATTATTATATATAAAAATGAGAACTAAAAGTTAAAAATAATAAAAATGTTTGTTGTAAATTATATACAATTTAAATCAGAAAATTAAATAAACAAAAAATGTTTATGATTGATAAAAATATTTATAAAATTTAAATAGTTAATACCATGTAATCTTCTTCACAATACACTCTTCCATATACATTATAAAACGCTTTACCACGAAGTGCACGACCACAAGCACAACATATAAAACAATTGGTATGGTATAAATTACCCATAGCTTGACAAGCCTGACCAGCACCAGTAACTTTGTTACCACAAGTATGACATATACCTAAATAAAACAATTTTTATTGTATAAGTACAAACAATACAATATATATATCTATATTTATCTATAAATCTATATTTTATAAAAACAAATACAAAACAATAAATATACACACCGAAATATTCTCCACCCACAGCAACTTCTTGAGTTTCCATCTGTTCTTCAAGCTGACGGGTCAATTCTTCGATTTTTTTTTCTGCCTCAGTGGGTCCCTAAAATATCAATTAATATTAGAACAATATAATAAGCATCAATAAATTGAAATTAAATCTAATATTACATAACAGTATGGGTTACATAAATATTAATATAATCCTATCATATATGGAAAAAATAGTTTAAAAATATTATATTGATGTGAAGAATATTGTACTATTATAACATTAATAAAATACCATTGGACGTGGCGGAGTGACATTGTAAGGTAGAAGATTTTTGGCCATGTGTTTGACCTTGATAGGTAATGCAGGTGGTGTTGGTGATGTCCTTGTCGATACATCTCTATGATGTACTGGTGATTCTCGTTGACATGCCGATACAGTTTGAAACATTTTAGGCATAGTATTTTGTGGTTTTTGAGATCTAGATTCAGCGAGTGCCGGCTGCCCTACAACGCACATTTGCGATGATACACTAGTTGACTTTGTTGGTCTGTTGACTTCTGTTACTGGATCTTGAGAATAACTCACATTATTAGCAGAATTATATGATCGCATATTATGAGGGTTTGTTTCAGTTGAATAATCTGACAATGCTTTGATCGCTTGTGGAACTATCATAGGTATAGGTTTTATGTATGGCATAGCATGTTGAGGAGGGTATCGGCTACTGTAGTCAATAGACTGTGATGGTACTTGTGGCCCGGGTTTAGCTGGTTCATAGCAATTTGAGTTTTTATTAGTTTCTGATAAAGTTTCATAAACAGGAGGTGCTTCGTAAGGTGGGACTTCTTTTCCCATAGGCGGAATGTATTTGGGATAGTTAATTGGAACTTGAGGTTGGGCCTTACGGTAATTGGATTCATAAAGTGCCAATGAACCTTCACTCGAAACTATACTGGTTCGGGGACTGGAATGTCTAGAGTCTTGAGATCCGCCACTGGAATGTGAACCCGGTCTAGGTCTTTGGTGGTAATATGTAGGTGTTTGAGATAACGAACGGCCACCATAAAAGTCGACATTTTCATATAATGGAGACGATTTCATTTCATGACCAATACTGGACGCAATACTAGCACGCGGACTTGGCGAATCTCGATTGACTGTTGAAGTAC
Organism: Cinara cedri; assembly: GCA_902439185.1. Classification (NCBI taxonomy): domain Eukaryota; kingdom Metazoa; phylum Arthropoda; class Insecta; order Hemiptera; family Aphididae; genus Cinara; species Cinara cedri. Next base: position 81,166 of record CABPRJ010001948.1, on the reverse strand, counting down.
TATAGGGCGGCGGACTTGATAATGAAGGTTTTAATACCATGTCACTTCTAGGATATTTACCTAGATCCATGCTGGATTGAGTGGAATGTGACGTATGTCTATAACCGTTCATACTATCGATAGAATTATTACTTTGTAATCTACTATCAGTACTGTTACACAAATCCATTGATTTGTTATATGAAAACATTTTGGAATGCGTTGGAGATTTTTGTTCGTTAATTTTTAAATTTGAAACACAATTCATTATATAATTATTGATATCTTGGTCGGTCAGTACAGCTGGTTTACCAGTGTTCATTGAATTTGATTCATGTTTTAATAAAAGTTTTCCATAATCAATGTTGGGAAATATTAATTTTTCATTTTTCTTTTCAGGGCTGGTTTTTTCATGTGTACTTGGTGAATAGTTGTTCCTCTGACGTTTGTCCATTATAATTATTTAACTGAAAAAGAAAGTACAAGAATATTATAAAATCATGTAATTAATTATGAAAATTTAAGAAACTTAGATACCTATCAAATCAATTTACTAATAATTTTGTTTTTGTTGTTGTTGTTGAGAGCACCTAACTTAATCTTATCAGATAATACAAATAATGGTATTTGTTTGGTACCTAGGTATATAAGGATTATTAAAATAAGACAATTATTTGTCAATGTTTTAATGCTAAAGACATACAGCTTAGCAGTATATGTATTTATATTTTAATTAGTCAATATACCTAGTTTTGTAGTCTTTGTACCATTTTACTTAAAATTTTAATTTATTTATTATTTCCTACATATTGCATTATTTAGTCATGTTTACAATTTTATTTATAAAAAGCATACAACAACATGTTTGTTTTTGGTAATCATAATACTGTTCAATGAACAAGTTTTTCTATTTAATAGAAAAATAATTATTAAATAAATATCAATAATTGACAAAATTATCGGATATTGAAAAAAAACTTGGTAACACAATATACTTAGATACACGAGATTTGATTTAGTTTTAAAATAAACGTCTTGTACCATAAAAAAAATGTTGCTAGGTATATAATATAAAAGTAGCTATAGCTTATAGCAGTGGTCTTTAACCTTTTTGGACTCATGACCTATTTTTTTTAGGCGTACATTATTCGCAAACCCACATAAGGTACACAAAAAGAAAAAAGATTGTAGAAAAACAAAAGAAAAAAAATCTAAAATTATTTAATACTTTGTAGTAATACTGTTATAACTAAATAAATACAAATTTCAAAAAACTTTTAAAACAGATACGTAAATATGACTAGAATAATATCGCAACTAACATTTATTCGTCTTTAAACACAGCGACAACATTGACAATGTTCGTAGATTATTGGACTCTTTAACGATAATAGTTATTTTATTATTAGCCTGGTTTACTCATAAATATTTATATTTAATGTCATACTACGTAGAATCATACTAGTATATGAAAAATATACTGCAATTTGAAATCTATTATACTATTATATTTTTGAATATAAATTATATAATATTGTTTATACATAATATATTACAATAATTTTCAAACTGTATTTTCATTTATTAATTTTATAAGTTTAATAATTAAACAATTATTTGTATACCTTATATAATTGTATAAACTTAATTTTTATTTTAAAAAGAAAACTTATCGCGACCCAATTTTTAAGCCTACGCGAACCCATTTATGGGTCGCAACCCACCGGTTGAAGACCACTGATTTAATGTATACCTTTAACGATAATAATATAATATATTTATTTTATTATTAGCCAAGTTTACTCATAAATTATTATATTTAATGTCATACCACTTAGAATCATACCAGTATATGAAACATATACTGCGATTTAAAATCCATTATACTATTATATTTTTGAATATAAATTATATAATATTGTTTATACATAATATACTACAATAATTTTCAAACTGTATTTTCATTTATTAATTTTCTAAATTTAATAATTAAACAATTATTTGTATACCTTATATAATTGTATAAACTTAATTTTTTTTTAAAAAAGAAAACTTATCGCGACTCAATTTTTAAGCTTACGCGAACCCATTTATGGGTCGCGATCCAATGGCTTATAGGATATAAGGTTATGAATTGAATTAATGGTAAGTTATCCTCAAGTAGGTACCCATGTAATTTAGCTAATTTAATAACATTTATTTTATTTTACATAGGTACTTCTTTAAAAAAAATGTTTTGATAGCATTTAAACTGATTAAATCAATTTTGTAAATGTAGACTATAGGTACCTAATATAAATCTTGGTTCAACCAATTTCATCAAACTCAAAGTTTTTAATTTACATCAAATATCAATTAAGTATAAATAATTGGAATATTTCCATAATTTGTAAGAAATCATTTTTTTTTTTTCTTTTTAATAATTATATATTTTTAACGAGAACTAAACAATTATATAAATACAAAATGAGAAATACTTAGAATGTATTGTATGTATATTTTACTACAATGTGTACTTATTTTTTTTTTTAATTGTTTTTAATATTTTTTTATTAAGTATTACAAAAAAAAAAAAAACAGTTGTATACATGTTTACAAATAAAAAAAACATACCTACAAAAATATTATTATTTATAAACGTAAGAAAAATAAGTTTTTCTTTGAAGTAAAGTAGGTTAGACAAAAAAAAAGTCATAACTATTAACTACAATAGGCAACTTCCAAAAAGATTAATGTGTGAATATTATTTATACTTGAAATTTCTTCAACTTGAAAAATTATTTATCAACTTGATTATAAAGTATAAAAAGTAAGTACCTACCTATTGTTATTAATCTGCAATAAAAATCATTGACATCAACACACTTAACTAGTTCTAATTCTTATTAAGTTCTGCCCAGCAAACTTTTTAAGATATTTTGTTTACATCCAGATAATTTTACTAACTTTTATAACACCTATATATAAATAAGAATAATGAAATTTAATTTGTTTAGATATGTAGGTACATATCAAGTGACAGAAATACAGAAAAAGAGAAGACATGGTAAAAGTAAAACCCGAAGAAAATTATCACTCGAAAGGGAAAGGCAGAGACACATTTGTTGGATGGTATAGTCTTGAGGCTAGACTGAAGGTAGACCAAAAAACCACAAAGATACATATCAAGTAGGTATTTAAACACAATATATAAATATTATGGTTGTTATATTTGATTTTATGCAACTAGAAGACTTATGCCTTGAGACTTCCTAAGTGGTCATAGTAGCTATCATGTATCGTGTATGCAACCATAACCACTAAGTACTCATTGCCGAAATGCTGTCGCTGGATAGTTCCTCAATCAAGCATACATGCCCTAGTTTATATTATAAAACACTTATTTCGCACGCTATCTTTTCTGCTTATTGTACCAAACATATGTGCAAATTGTCGAATCTTCTAAATAAAAGTAAAAAGTTATAATTTGAATTTAAATATTCAAATACAACATAGCATTCCAGGTAATTAATAGTCGCGCAAGTGATTACAACAAATATCCGAATCTTCATTCGTATCCAGAAGACAAAAAGTCACTCGGGTTGTCTGTGTTTAGTTTTGAATTCCGCTCGAGTACTTACACTACCCACATACTTGGTGAATAATGGACCGAAAAGAGGTAGATGCTAACATTGAACATCGACGGGAAAACCGTAACAACGAGGCATCGATGACAATAAGGACTGTCCAGTACGGGTTTAGGACAACACTGTCTTAACCGTCCCCCCCCGTGAGTAGGCACTTACTGAGAATCGTTCAAAATGACGGGCTGATGTGTGCGGTTAGCGGCATAACAGTCGATCCGAAAGGTGCACAGCTGCTGCTGTCAGACGGAACAGGGTTTTACTGGTGCGGCAATATTGTGACTGGCAACTGGCAGCGGTGTCCGACGGCGGTAACGTTGGACGACACGACGAAAAATCCTGGAGACGACGCACAACACGAACGACAATCAGAGAAACAATAATAATGATAATTCATAAAGACGAACAGTGGTCGCTGAATGCGTGGTGTGTGATATGATATTATAATCACGGATTCGGGTGGGGGGCCGGTGTGAGCCCGAAGGTCGGAGGGGCCGCGCGCAGGTACGACGACGGTAACAAACTACGAAACTACAACAACGGAAAGCGAAGGAGCGTCGCGGACTCCCTACCTACCTACGTACGCTACTACAACGGTGGTCGCACACTCACACGCCGGCGCGTACACGAAGACGGCGTATAACGTAATGGAACGTAACGAACTAACGAAAAGCGATACGGACAGGTGGCCGTCGCCGCCGATCAATGTGACCAACCGTTTCGGCGGGCCGAAACGCTCGGGACCCCGACTCCGAGGACGCGTAATTTTCCGAACGGATATTCGCCGGCACGAGTAATCGTAAAATTCGGAGATTTGTGATCTATTTAACGTAGCTCGGCCGCGATTAAATAATTGTCATTGGCAATGACTCATTGCGGGCATTAATGCATCATAGGTACTGGCCTAACAGGACGCCACTTTAAAAATGAGTTAACTATACCTACCTATTATTAAGATATACTGTGAATAGTTTACGTGTTAGATATAACTTTTAAAAAAAAAAAAAAAAACAAAAATTTTAAAAGGGAATCTCAATCGGCGACAAAAAATCAGGTGTCTACTGACAATCCTTTGGGGATTAGGAATTGAATAGTGTATTTTAGGTATTTTTGAACCCCACTCTAAACATCAAAAAATTACCTCCTTAAAGTACCTGTCCAGTCAGATTTCCTTTTAAAAAAAAATGCTATCATTGGAAATTGAATCAAAATTGTTCTTATAAAAGTCGTTCTCAGGAAAAAAAAGGCTGAAATATTTTTCAACTAATACCTACATTTCGTACATTTTCCCGGTTATCCTTCGTTTTAATTCGGTTTTGTACATTTGATGAGAAAACTCCAGAGTAAATTAAAAGATGACCTCCTTAAAGTACCACCTCAAGAAAATTTCCTTTCAGAGTCTACATCGTATGTACATCGGAGGTAGCTTTCTGGTAGAAAAGTTGTCCACAGAAAAAAAAACAACACTGATTAAATAAGTGTAATATTTTATAAATTAATATATTACAAAATTAAACAATAAATCATCGTAATTAATACTAACATATTACATATAGTGTTGCCTGTAGGTAGGTATATATATATAAATAAATATTATAATAATACTGTTAGCGAACAAGTGTTAAATATTTTAACTTTTGTGTGTATAAAATAGGTACCATCTTATGGAAGAAAATAATTAACTAAAAAAAAATGCACTGAGCTGGTGAATTTATTTATAGTATTCCCCTTATATTACAAATAAATAATGAAAAAAAATAAAAAAAGGTTTAGTACACTAAAATGTATAATTCTAATTTCACCTATGTTCTGTATTCTTCATGTTAACAAATAATATAAATCATTACCAATAACAGAATCAAATACTTTTTTGAAATGTATATTTTCATGAACATTACATCACTTTGTAATAGTGAAACAAATTGCAAACTTATATTAGTATATTATATTCATAGGATTATTAGTTTACTTATAATAACAATAATAATAATATATTTTGTAAAAATTAACAGGTAACACATTTAATAGACACTGTTCACATAAATTAAATTGCAGCACTCCTTATTAGCCAAGTTTGTGTTGAGGGAGCGGTTCTCATCAATTACAATAATTGGCGGTACCTACATAAAATAACATATTGTAATTATTGAGATTAGAATATGAAAAATATAGGTAGTATGCAATATAAAAATTAGAAAAAAGGCTAAAATAAAGAAGGGAAACTATAGCATAAGTAAATACATAGGTAGATTTAAAAATTACTAATTATAATAATTATGATAATAAATTACCTATATATTAAAATATTAGATAAATCAAGACTCTCGACACAATTTAGTTACCTACAATTTAGGTCATGTTAAGTTAGACTTAACATAACCTTTAGGTCTTTTGTGACATCATAAGTACCTATGCCATGAAAATCGACTCACTCAGTATTTATTTCAGGTGGTGTCTGAGGGAGGGATATAACCCCCCACCCCAGCAGAAAAATAAAATGTACACTACCCCCTGAAAGTGTACATGTGATATGATATGATACGTGAAATGAATTATTGGCTGATTATGAATCATCTTGTTAACACTAAAATTTAAAAAACTGATATTGGGGATGGGAGCGGCCACTGTTGTAGGTGAGAAGTTGAAAAGGTAGGATACATAAAGTTATTTCATTTATACCTATAAGCAATGATAAACCATTGATTGACGAAGTACGGTTCTGAGCGCAGTTCAGTAATACATAATTTATGCGATTTTCGTTTAAATTTGATTTCAAAATGCTTTTTTAAAAAAAAAAATCGTCCTATGATTTTTGGAAATTTTACCACGTCTGGATAAGTCCAATATAAGTATTATTACCAAATGTCAAGTCTCTACGTGTATTTATTACCGTATTACATCAAAAAACTCTCAAAAATTAAAATGCATCAAAATCTCAAAAGTTTTGGTGATGATACCGTTTGAAAGTAAATCAAAAGGTAACAAAAAAGATGTGATTTTTTGATTAAATCATTTTTTCTGGTAAAAAACGTTGTCCGTGTTTTTATAAAATAATGAAATCGTTAAATTGTATGTTTTCCTACGTTTTTCACCATTTAAGTGCTTTTATTTAAAATTAACCTACTTCTTTTTCTCCAAGTGTAAAAAGTTCTAGATCCGACTCTACCTTTGACATACTCCCTTGGGAATTAACGATACACCCTCGGGGAAGAGGGTCTGAAATAAACACTAGACCCACTTTTACTGGGTTATCAACATACATACATCGTGTATAATTAATTCTCAGCTATTAAATGAAAGAAATTGTTTGCATCTGATTGAAACTGTAACATACACAAACTATTTTTATTTTATAAATACATGTACAATTAAATACTATAAAACCATTGTTATTCTTATTGGTTTATTTTAGATTCCGAGTGGAGCGAAGAAGCGTATGGTTTTACAAAGATGTTTTTTTTTTTTGTTTGTTCTATGAACAACTTTTCTACCAGAGATTTTGCTCAGATTTTAATGTGAAAGGAAATCGGTGTGGGAAAGTACTTAAAGGAGATAATATTTCGATTTTAACAAAAGTTTTCTCATCAAGTGTAAAAAACTAAAAAAAAAACTGAGGAAAAACGGGAAAATGTACGAAAAATATTTACCGTACAATAAACGAATTTTTCTTCTGTGAACCACTTTTCTAACAACAATAATTTGCTTTAATTTAAAATAATAAGTATCAATTATAATGAGTAAATACATCTATCTATCTGCAAGTTTGGGCAAGTTCAAACCATTAAACACATTGTTGAGATATGCTCCCTAACAAAATATGAAGAAGGAATAGAAAGGAGTCCATAAAGAAGATAGTGAGGCACAACAGTGGCCTAAAGTATGCCTCTAGTGATGGAAATACGCACTTTTTATTTTAGTGTTATTATTTTTGTTATTATCAAAGATCTATTAGTAATTGATGTAGGTACTAATATATTTATAATAATAATAATAATAAAATATATTATGCAATTAAAATACATACAAATTTATATTAAATATATAATAAATATAAAATAAATCTAAAATAATTTAAACAATATATAAGTAAATGACAACTCCCCCAAGAATACAAGGATTATGATTAAGAAGAGGGAGTCCAAAAAGTTTCCATTTTTAATTTACTAAAATAAATGTATAACTAATAAAAGCTAATACACTAATTAAATTAGGTAAATAAATAAAAATAAATATTAGGCTGTTTTGATTTAACTTTTTTTTTTTTATTAAGACTAGAAATTACTTTCTTGTGATTTCAAACTTAACCAAAAAAAATTTGAGCCCAAAAATATTTTTAAAACTTGCTCATTGCTTATTTAGTTTTTTCATTTAAATAACATTGAAAAGTAAAGATAATTTTAATTAAATCATATTTATTCTTTAAGTACCAAAGTTAGGGGGTTGTGCATAGTCTTTTCTTAAAGATCACAAAAAAAAAACAACATAAGATTCACTTGGAATCAAGTGAAATTGGACTCTTATGAAAAAAGCTCATTTGTAGAAATCTATAAAAAACTTCAGATTTCTGTTTTTATTTTTAAATTTTAATGCATTATTGTCTATGAAGCTGATTTATAACCAAGGACCGATAACAAGCTCTCTTCATAACTTAAAAAATTAATTTTGTTTAGACATTTTTTTAACAAAAAAATGGCTGAGTTACACAACTTTATAATATTTATAAAAAAATTATATAAACTCAATTTGTATAGATTTCTACAAATGAGCTATTCTTATAACAGTAAAATATCACTAGATTCTAAATGAATCGTATATATTTTTTTGTGGTCTTTAAGAAAAACGTATGTACAATCTTGTAGGTTTTGAACTTTAAGAATAAATGTGATTTAATTGAAAATATGGTTACTTTCCCATGTTATTTAAATGGAAAAACTAAATATATTTTTTGGTGAGTTTAAAATCACAAAGAAGTAATTTCCAGTCTTAATTTGAAAAAAATAATTAAAAATCAAAACAGCCTAATAAATGTATATTGTATAGTGTATGAATGAATTTAAATGAGATAAATGTCCTAAAATTTGATGACTAAAAACCTTTAAAGACATCATTTATTTTAAAATGCACCTAATTGTAAATTAAAATAGTAGTTCTTTAATTATGCATTTAAATTTGTATACATATATATATATACAGTGTGTTTCACATGTACCATTTGAAATAACTTTTGTTATATTCAATATTTTTGATATTTTTTTTAAAAATAATTAATAAAAACTTTTATAACAGAAATTTGTTAGAAAGGAAATCTGCCTGGCAGGTACTTTAAGGAGATCATTTTTCGATTTTCTCCAGGAGTTTTACCAATAAATGAGAAAAACTGAGGAAAACATGGAAAAATAGGTATAATATTAAATAAATGTTTTTAAAGAAAATATATAATGCCTATGTAATTATTTTACTATGATATGACATATATATTACTGACAAAGCATCGCTATCAACCGAACTCCGTTCAGAATCTTTTTTCGTAATAAATGGTTTATCGTTGCTTACAGGTATACATTAAATTACCTATAACAGCTGCACCCATCCCCATTATCTTTTTTCTATCCTTTTTGTTCCACCCTAAATAAGTATCAACTTTTGATTTTTAAATTTAGAGATAAATAATGTAGACCAATCATGTACATACCACAAAAATACCTAATAAACTAATTACAGTGTCTTAATAGTTAGATAATCACCCTATATATATCAATAATGTATAAATTCTTGTTAGAGGCTAGACTCATGATCTAATAATCAAAGAACCACTGACACATCCATCTTCAAGATATATCTGTTACCCCTACAACTCCTAACTATGAGTTTTATGTACATAAAACTACATAAAAACCATAAGATGTTGAAAAACTTTGATTAAAAATGTTGAATAAATTATGGAAAATAATAACTTGATTTAAAAATAAAATAAAAATATGTTAATAAATGTCAATGTAAAATTTTAATTTTTTTAAATGCTATTCTATGACAATAAATTACTATGTGTATAGTCTTATATTATTTTCAAATTTGTTCAATATAGGTACTTTTATTATCACTATTACTATATAATATGAACTACATATTTTTTTTATATTTCCTCCCACATTCAGAGCTTCTTCTTTAAAGTACTTACAGGCCTAAAGCATGGTAAATAATGTGGCTGTAGAACATAATTTTTCCTTCTATTTTGTACAATTGTTCACAATTGCTTCAATACATTTCAATTATTTGTCTACAATTAAGACCTGTGGGTTCTACTCTATACCTCTACATTGTTATAAAAATGGTATGGTAAATATAATATAATTATTAATCCATAAATAATATTGATACAAATATATTTGTATTTTGGGTAAAAGTAATCAATACTACAATTTTGAAATCTAGATATCTACATAAAGACATGTAGAAAAACATTTTTAATATAGGTATTAAGATCAAATTTATGAAATATAGTATATATTATTATAGTCATTTAACAATATGTAATATAATAATTACTATCTTAAAAACTTCATGTAATTTTCAAATTTATTCTAAAATAAAAGTTTTTTTTATCTATCTTTACCATTAAAAACATATTCACTAGATGTGTAGTTAAACAATTAGTCTAATAAAGTTATGAGCATCGTCAAAATAATTCAAGTAATAATTACAATACATTCTAGTCATTTCGAGTTTGCTTTTTCATACAGTGAATAACCCATTGCTCACATTATGCTCCCAAATGTATACTTTAAGTGACATCAGTAGATAATAAGGGAGTGTTTGTTTACAAGACTATGAGGCGACCACTATTATCTATAAACCTTGAATAAAAAAGGGATATAACAATTAGTGACGAAATTTCAATACGTCTTATCTTTGACAATTGATAAGAAAAAAGAGAAATAGTTGTAACTTGTAGAAATCATTAGTCATGCCAAAACACCGATATAAAAAACGGACATACTTCGCATGTGGGTGAGTCACTGTTGTAGGTGAGAAGATGGAAAGGTAGTATAGGGGAAATTTAATACATATCTATAATAACACATAATAATTGGGAAAAATCAAAAAAGATAAAATATACGATTTTTTCCAAATGCACCACAACAATTTCATTACCTTTTTTTAAATTATTCACAGATTATGTTTTCTACCATTAATGATAAAATAGGCACTATGGCAAATAATGATGTCCTTCAACTTTACATTCTGTACAAATAATTTCGTCTTCTTTAAAGACAACTTCAGAACATTTAAAACAATCAATTTTATAAAATATTAATTTCTATATTCTACACTGAATTATCAATAAATATAACTCGGTCAATTGAGATAGTGGACGACCGGTCAAAGTGGCTTATAGAAAACCGACCGCAGTGGCCAACTGATTAGAACTGATTATGTTATTATTTTAATTTTATTTTGGTTGTAATTTTTAATTGTTACATGGACAATTAAATTCAATAATATTACAAAGTTAATTTACAAATTGCATAATATTTTAAGTCGTTTAACTACATTTTGTAATCACAGACGTGCGTAGATTTTTGAGCCAGCTACGGCTAAATTTCCTCTAACCACTCACCCTCTCGTGGCTATATCTCAAAGAAATTATAAAAATTGTCCATATAAATTTCGAGATAGACTTCTTGTTGGTGACTGACAAATGTATACATCAATTTTTCATTATGATCATCTATACTATTCATCATTTATGGTTTACTCGCCGTGTGAAAAAGTTATTTTCAGCCCCCGTACCATCACTACGTTTTAAAACGTTTTATACGGCTGACGTCAATCAAATCGGTGTCTCTACATATCTGGGGTCAAATTGTTCTCTTTATTAAGTACTTATCTATAATGTACTCTGTCGCCTGCAGCGTTCAAACAGTCGATTAGTGTCGGTCGACGATGTCGTGTTCGTGAGATTTGAAATAAAATAATTACCTTCGATTACCGAATATTGTAATAGTTTAATATACAATAACTATACATTGTAACTTCAACATAAATATTGAATTTAATGTAATACATCCGTATTTATGTAATACAATCAAGCGTAAACCACTGGCAAAATGAACAAGTGGTCGTGGTTGATGATTAACATACTGGCTTTCGTTCAAACGGTATGTACCATACATGTGTACGAATAATACATAATAATAAACCTACTTAAATAATAACATATAAATGAACACCTATTCGTGTATATGTAATTATTTTTACAACATTATGAAGTTTATACGGGAAACGATAGTAATATAATTTACCAAGGGCCAAAGAACCTCTACGCTAACATAATAGGTATTATGTTGTTTTTTCTGAATGTCTCACGCGTAATAATAGGTATGTAGTAATGTGGTATTCCGGAATTCCGTTAAGAGGACGTTATACAAGCATCTATTGTCTCAGTCCAACTGCCGGGTAACAAACAAAACCAATGCTTTCGCAGAATAAGTAAAACTAGCTTAATTTTAATTATTAGAGTGAAAGTACCTATTATGAAACTTATAGAGAACATTATTTTGGAGGGAACGCCAAAGGGATTTTGTACCATTCAAAAATATATAACTCGATATAAAAGACATAAAAACATTTTTGTTTTGTTTTTTAAATAACTGTAACTTTTTTAATAGCTCATAATTTCAAAAACATCTATAACATTCCCACCAAAATATTGTTTTCTATAAATTTCATAATAGGTACTTTTACTCTAAAATCAAAATTAAGCGAGTTTTACTTAATCTGCGTAAGCATTGTTTTTATTTGTTACCCGGTAGTTGGACTAAAACAATAGATGCTGGTATAACGTTCTCTTAAATTCAAAATTATACTAATTGTTGATTTTAAAGAAACCAATATTTTATCTAAATCTGGACGTCCGGTCGTTAACATACTCCCTCCCCACTGCTGATGTCAATTAAAAAATGACCTTCTAATGTGCTAACTAAATTCAAAATGCGGCAAAAAAGGTCTCTTGTCATTTTGTGATTGGATCAAGATTTTTGATAGAAAAGTTGCTTACGCGCTAAAATACTAAAAAAAAAAAATAGTACAACCAATAGATCTTTAGATTATTAGATCTCAGAACCTAAAATATTATATTAAATTAATGTTTTATAGATTCAATTGTTTAATTCAATAGCCTATGGTACGTCATTAGACTATAATTTACACCAAGAAGAATTTATTCTGTCTCCAAGGAAATTTCACGAGAGACAAAGACGTTCAAGGTTAGTAAATCTGCAAAAAAAAACTAATTTTAAATTTGAATTCAAGGTATGGATTTTTATTGATTTCGGTTTTTCAAAATAAATTTATTGAGGTATCGGTATAAATTCTAAATTTTAAATATATGAAATTAAGTTTTTAAGTTATTAAATTAGGTTTAAACCTATTTTCTCTTTTTTCCTACGGTTTTCCCATTTAATGGGGAAAATGAAAAAAAATACCTCACTAAATTACCTCCCCAGTCAGATTTCCTTTCAGAAAAAATGCTATCATTGTAAATCGTAGCTAGATTTCTGGAAGAAAAGTTGCTCAGTTAAAAAATAAAATAATCATCTTTGTAAAAGCATAGGCTTCTTCGCTCCACTTAAAATCTAAAAACCCATAATATTTTTAAACTAAAATTTACATTTCGCGCATTGCAGGTTTAACTAACCCTTCCCTCTCTTCCACTCTAAATTGTTTCATATTATATTAGGTCTTTATTGGGATAACTCTTTCAGGGTCCCAGGCACCTTTTTTGAGTTGATACTTATATCAATTTCTGTGCCACGAAAGACGGTCGACGATAGCAATACGAAGTCGATAAGACCGACAAAATCCCGTGAATCGTAATAAAAAAATAGAATCCGGGCACGGTCCGACTGTGCCCGACAACGCCGTATTCATTTTTGTCGAAAAGTGGGGGAAATCTAATACCGTTCATCGGCGGCGGCCGTATAATATAGTGTCGTACGTATTGTACGCAGGAGCACCCGTATTTATTTTGATTACATTTTTTTTTTTCTATAATATTTTTAAATAATATGCCAACTATATTATTATGATTGAAACACCAACTCAATTTTAATTTAATATAATTTTCCATCTTTCTTTCAATTTTGTAGGTAGGGCACGTGCCCGTGTGCCCCATAGTACGAGCCGCCACTGGTCATATTTATGTCATCAATTGTGATCAATAAAATAAAAATATGAATTAATAAAATACTGTTTGTATCTAAGTAGGTACCAACTTACTAATTTTGTGTTTAATATAAAAATACAAATTTGATTTTATTAGTTTATATATAGGTACAAATATAAATCTCTAACAAAAACTTAAAGTTTATATAATTAGATGAAAATAGGACGGACATTCTTTGCACGTGGGCACAGCTACTGAAGATGGAAAGTTGGGAAGGTAGGGTACAGACAGGAATGTAATGTATATCAGCTGTAAACAACGATAAACCATTGATTCTAAGCGGAGTTTAGTTGATAGTGTTGCTTTGTGAACAATATATGAGTCATATTATGGTAAAATGATTACAACAATGTACTTTTTCATAACAACAATAATTTTTCAAAATGATTAAAATAATGAAAACTTAATAATAACAAAAAATTTATAAAAACTGTTGCCAATGATAACCTCATTTTAAATCTTTCAATCTTTTCTAACTTAAAGCACCAGGTTTTCTTCATTAGGTATCTCGAATATTAATGAGAATTTAAAAAAAATGATTTCTCCAAAGTACCACCTAAAAAACATTTCCTTTTAAAAAAGGTGCTATACTTGATAATCGGAGTAAGGTTTCTGGTAGAAAAAGTGTTCATATAAAATAAAAAAAACATCACTGTAAAACCAAACAATTACTCGGTCCACTCAGAATCTAATAAATTAAGTTCGTTAGAAAATAAATAAATATAGATATATTTATATTAATATACATGGGGCCCGCAAAATTTTGCACCGGGCCGGCACTGAGTGAGTACCTACCTATCGAACAAAAATTATGTGAAAACATCACATAAAATTAAAATGTCTATAAATAGCTGAAAAATAGATACGTTTTGAATAATTTACCACGTCTAGAAAAGGCAAGTATAAGTTTTCTGTTCAAATTTCAAGTCTCTACAAATATTTAACTGATTCAAAACAAAACACACGAACATACTTCAACCGTGGGTGGGCCACTGTTGTAGGTGGGATGTTGGGAAGGTAGAATACAGACGGGAATTCAATGTATATCTGTATTCTGTAAGCAACGATTAACAATTTAAAATGAAAAATCGATTCTCGGGAGAGTTCAGTTGATAGTTATGCTTTGTCAACAACATATTATGTCATTATATTATGGTAAAATAATTATATAGGTATGCATTAAATATTTTGTTTAATATTGTAAATTTGAACCTATTTTCCCGTGGTTTTTCTATTTATTGAAAAAACTCTTAGGAAATCGAAAATGACCTTTCTAAAGTACCACCCCGGTCAGATTTCCTTTTAAAAAGGGTGCTACACTTGTAAATCGGAGCAATATTTCTGGTAGAAAAGTCGTTCACAGAAAAAAAAATATAATAATAAATACCATAGTAAAATCAATACATTCCTCGCTCTACTCAGAATCTAGAACTTACCAAGTACAAAATGTCCGTGTGACCGTGTATATAGTTAAGGAGACAGATAGATACGGAGTCAACTTGGGGACGGATTGTCCGTTTGCCATGTCAAATGCATTATTATTATTTTATCACATGTTATCATTACTACACACTATCAACTACGGGCCCGGTTTTCATATTATTTGTTTACTTAAGCGTGAGGCGGTTTATTTCACCGGTCGTTTATAGATATTATCCAATAAGTATTTAATTGAATCAATTTTCCCAATATTTAGTTACGCAATGTCTGCCGCCTTGACAAGAAAGAAGATTTCTTTTATAACGGGTAACGAGAAGAAATTACAGGAAGTGTTACAAATTTTCGAAAAGATGTACAATGGTACACTGCCCTTTGAAGTGAGTCGTTATTTATTCTTCTATTAGATAAGTTTTTTTCAAATAGTATACAATTTTTGTTTGTAGTTATCCCGCATGAATGTCAACTTGGACGAACTACAAGGTGACCGTAACTTCATATGCAAAAAAAAGGCGCTGCAGGCATTCAAAATCGTCAAAGGCCCATGTATAGTAGAAGACACTAGCTTGTGTTTCAATGCCTTGGGTGGTCTTCCAGGTAGGATATTGCTATTTACCGTATTACTAGTACTAAGTATGAAAATAATTTTTTCACTCAGGCCCGTACGTCAAGTGGTTTACCGAAGCGGTCGGCCCATCTGGTTTATATCGTATGCTCCAAGGGTTCAATGATAAAAGTGCTACGGCCGTGTGCACAATTGCATACGTCAACCAAGACGGAAAAGTAACCATATTTAGCGGTGAAACTAGTGGCACTATTGTAAATCCAACAACAGAGGAGACCTTTGGTTGGGACTCGTGTTTTCAGCCAACTGGGTATGATATAACGTTTGCTCATATGACTAAAGAAGAAAAAAATCTTATATCACACAGAATCAAAGCAATGAAAAAATTAAAAGATCATTTTGAACTTTTTCTAAATGATGTTTGAAATTTTTACAGATGTTTGAAATTAAAAAATATCTGTTTGTGTTACATAAATATATTTTAATAAAAATAGGTTGTTAATATTTGTTCTTTTTTAAATACCAATGTGAATAAAAAAAAATCAAAGGTGAGCATTAACTAGTTAATTTTCTAATCAACTTATGAACTTAACTAGTTTAATTGACAGTTGAAATAACTTAGCTTTTCTCAGTTGATTTAAAAATAATCCACAAGTTAAATAATTTTGCAATCTTTTGCTTATACCTAAATATTAATATAAAATAAAAATAATTTGGGAAATTAGGAAGACGCAATATTTCTTTGTGATTTACATACTAATTAAAAAAAATATATCAACTTCTTTTAAACTGATTTAAGTTAATTTTTTTTTCGATTTTAACTTTTAACTTATCAAATTAAATTAATTTATTAATTATTAACTTATTGATCTTATCTTAACTTGGTTTAATTATTTTCATTACTTTCCCACCTTTGAACAAAATCATGAGAAACATTACATATTATCAGTGATGATAATAAAAAGTAAAGTCTCAATTTAAAATGTGAATGAATAAATACATGAATAACAGAGTCCATGTACAAATTAATGATAAATGATAATGAAAAATTTTTATTCACGTATAATGGATACACATGAATTTAATATTTATATTTATTTGTTTTGGTGTTATTTACTTATTCAAGGATATTAGCCATTGTTTTAAACTAATTATTATTGTATGTTAGGAATTTGGTATTCTTGTTCATACTAAAATACTAAAATATTCCTAAAAAATTGAAATATATGACGATTCTAAAGTACTTCCCAAATGAATTTTCCTTTTAGAAACATTGCTATCATTATAAGTTGGAGCAAGCTTGTTGAAAGAAACTTTGTGCACAGAAAAAAAAGCGTACAATTTTTAGCTAATACCTGCATTTCTTACATTTTCCTTTTTTTTTTCGGTTTCTCAAATGAGAAAATTGAGAATCAAAAATGACCTTCCTAGAAGTACCTTCTCAGTAAAATTTTCTTTCAGAAAAGGTGCAACACTTCGAAATCCAAGCAAATTTTCTGGTGGAAAAGTTGTTAATAGTTCATAAAAAAATAAACATCCCTGTAAAACCATATGCTTCTTCGTTACATTCAGAATCTAAAAAGTAAATCATAAATCATAAAACATTAAACTAGCTAAATATTAATACTGGGTGTAATTGTACAATGGCTTGCGATATAGCTTTATTTTTATTTTATATTATATTATATGAACATTTTAATTTCAAATTTGGTAAAGGGTTAATACCAAGTCGTGGGTGTGGCAATATTATTTGTATATTTTAGAAATATTGTAAACTTTCTTTCAGTAAACCATTGCATTATTTATTTAATCTGTCTCTTTCTTGTGGTATTTTTCCTAACTTATAGAAAAAATCTTTTATCACCCCTATTTTAAAGTCAGGAAATATAAATAATAGGTAAAAAGTCCCTTTATCATCAAAATCTTATAATATGTATTTTAGTTATTATTTATGCTATATTTATTATTGTTATGTCACTTATCATTTATATGTTTCTTTTCATTATACAAAAGGACTTGTCCTGTTAAGTTGAAAATAAATAAATAAATAATAGTGTTGAAAATACAAATTTATATTTAATCAAAAAATGACATATTAAATTTTCTATTTGAAAAATAAATAACTTAAGAATCATTACTATGATTAGGTTAGCGATTAGCTCATATTCAACTTATTTAGAACAATAATATAAATATTATGTAGACAGAGGCAAAAGATATTGGAATAAAATGTTTGATAAATTGTAATTAAAAAATATATTGATCTGTAATTAGAAAATAAAGTAGAATTGTTTGTTTTTCCATATACTAACCTAAAAAACTATAATATTATAATAAATTGTGAAAACTAAAATTAAATTTAAGGATTAAACATTTTGCAGTTAAAAAACTATGAATTTTAATCAGTTTTATATCATATTCTTATGTATTAATAATTTTGTCTAAAGATAAAGTTTTAGATATTAAACTACTTAATTATTAGGATAAAAATTTAAAATTAACTCTTATGTTCTTAAATATAGTTTCTGTAGTTATTTTGTTAGGTATACTTACAAATGTGTTCTCTATATTGCTGTAGGGTGTAAAATCCTGGATTCACAAAAACTTTGCCATCACAAAGAAACTAAAAGCATTTGAGTTATAGTTAAAATAGAAGAATGGTGATGTGATACATTGGACTGCCCATATTACAAATACAAATAAATGCTCAAATAATGAACAAAAGCACTGAGTTCATTAACACTATTAAGATCAGAAAGTTTAAATACCTAAGGCACATAATGAGAAATGAAAGTAAGTATTCAATATTTCTATCCATTGCTTTGCAAGGTATACTATTTGGAAAGAAAAAATCTAGCAGAATATGAATATCATGGCTTTAAAATCTAAGGGTATGATTTTGAAATAGCTCATTAAAGTTGTCCCATGTTACAACTGATAAAGAGGGGATTGCTGGGATGGTCCTCAACATTTGGAATCGGATAGGCATCTACAGAAGTGACAAATGGTTTAAATGTTGAGTACAATTCTGTCTTTTTGTTTCATCCAATTTCTCTTCAGATACTATAAATAATAAATACATATTAAAATTTAAAACCACTATTATACGATTAATATCTACTTTACAAATAAAATTATGTTTTGTATAGTAAGATCAAATTATAAATTAAATAGTAATTAGATAAGTACTTATTCAAAAACTGTCACAAATTTAAATTACCCATCTAAGATATCCTTTTTAGATTCTAGGCAGGGCCAGTAATGAACTTATTACTATGTGTTTTTTATTTAGTTGCAAACAAGTTGTAAACTAAAATATTTGCTCCAATTATTAACTTAAGTGGCAATTTTAGCACTCATATTTCATCTCTTTTAAATTAAAAATGTTTATCCAAATGATTACAAAATATAATGCGAAATGCAATGATATTTCTTTTTTGTCACCAAAATTTGAAACATTTGGCGAAAAAGCCAAAAATCAGTTAAAAACTAAAATAACTTGGTAATTTAAAATGGCTATAAAAAGCTTTTGAATGTTTTTAAAACTGGACCACATTTGGAAAGGGCTAATATGAACAGTCTGTGCAAATTTGAATAACAAAATTACCTTTCCAACACACCAAATATATAAAATTGATTACCAGATAAAAACAGCACCTGATGGTAGAAAATCTGTCCATAGACATAAATAAAAAGCATACATTATTGTAAAACTAATACATTCTAAGAATCTAAAACACTTGATGAAAAAAAAAAAAAAATCAAAGGTCATAATTAAATTGTATTTAAATGGTTTAAACTGAGGGATAAAAATAATGTAATACTGTAATATTAATTACTTCAAATATGATTAAAAAAATAATACAAATTTAACTTGGTTCATTATAAAAAAATAGTATAAATGTTTTTTTTTTATAATCAATATCCATCACATAAAATTTAATTTTTTAGAAATATCTTAAGACTAGGAATTATATTAATTCCTTAATATATGCCTTTGATAAATTATAAATGATTAAATATTGCTTTAAATAAAATAAAAAGATTAAATAAGGAATAAGTTTGTTTTATTTAAATTCATATAAGTAACATTAATTGTATAATTTGTCCATAAACTGTTACGATTAAAAATATTGACATTAAAACACACAATATTAAACAACACATATTTCTAAAATTAAATTTGACTACATTAAAATAAACTTAATTCATTAGTATATAATATAAATCAATTATAAAATGTATCAGAAGAATAGGATTGTTAAGCCTGTAATGATTAAGTTTAGAAACTATCAATCAGTTTACAAGATAGTAAATAGTAAATTAGACAATTTTCAAACATATTTAGATAGTCTCTACATTGTGATTATAAAATAAATACCTAACAGATCAACAGTAAATAATTTATTAGGTTTTGTTAATTTCAGATGACTATCAATAATCTTTGGTGACTTATAAATATACAATGTTTAAATAATTGACTAAGTTAGAAAATAATATGTTAATAATTGCTAAAAATTTTGATCAAGTTACTAATTTATCTCAATATACACAAATGCGTTTTGAATTATATTCTGAAATTAGTAATATTAAATTATTAAATTTAAAAACATTTAATAAATATAAAACCAGTTATATGGCAATAATAATTAAAAATTGATTACATAACTTTTTTTAGAACCAACACATTTAACATTTTACGATGCTTGAATATTAATTAAAATTCAATAAATGTTACTTTTAAAAAATTATGATAGATACATTTGATTTAATATAATAATAATAAATTATTTTCCTTGTAATTAAAATTATAATTTGTGATATAATTTTAAATTTTGTAAGAATATTTTAGTATAGTATCATACAACTTTCATATTAAGCTTACTGTTACTGTAAAAGATGACATATTGTTAAATAGTAATAATAATAATAATATCAAGAAACTAATAACATACAATTACATATTATAAATCAGATCAAATAAATAATTTCATAACTTATCACAAACAAAATAGAAGTTTTAAAACACAATAAAGCAGATAAAATAACTTAATGTTAAAATAGAACAATATTTTAGATATGCTAGAACAAGATTCAAGTGCCATTGAAAGTAAAATAAGTATAAAGTAAATAACAATAGATAATACATACATATATAAGTATATCATTTTCTAAAAGATTCAAAGGTAAAGTTTTAGATGAAAATATATGAGACACAAAAAAAATATAAAGCATATTGTAAAAATATTGATCTCGGAGGAATGTGTAAAGTAGTGATGCGAAAAGAGACTTAACCTTGGTTTAAAAGCCTAACGTTGCTTTTATAAACTTTTCCTTTTTGGATTTTTTTACCAATAAAATAGTTTGAACCGATGTCTGAATTTACATCAATACTAATGATCTGTTAAAAAAAAAAAAAAATTATACAAACATAGGTACATTTATCATTTTATACATTTTTGTTTTAGACTTAACTGATTGTATTGCAATTAAAAAATGAATTACCTAACTAAACACTTATATGCAATTTTAAAGGTACAATGTGTGATATTTATAGACATAAGTAACTTACTTCTCCTGCACTTAATCTTAAATCATGGGAATCGCGTGGTTCTTGACTGGTAATAACTTTAGCTTGTTGTATGCGACCCAAAGCAGGAGTATCAGGTGACAATGTTGCAATGTTATCTTGTTCAGTAGGAAACCTAAAATGTGTGAAATATATTTCAACCAGAATTTCAAATATAAAATGTTATATCAGATAATTTGTACATAAATAAAAGTATTAATACATAATTAAACAATTGAAAAAAACTATTTAAGTGATTATTAATTAGTGATGGTCAACTATATTGACAACAGTGTAAATGTTTGATACATCACAATATTACATTTAATTATCATTCTTAAATGCATTCAAACCTTTCAAATGGAGTGGGGGAGGGATATAGGAATATAGAAATGTTTTATTTCCAGCATGAAGCAATAAGAATTCTGAAAGCAGATTTGAATTTGCTGTGAAGTCTACTTGAGATCAACTTTACCAATTTTTAATTTATCTCCTTAAATTCTTAAAAAGCTATATTAATAAAAGAGTAATTGGAAAAATGGAATTTTTAAATATTTTTTGAGAAATTAAAATTAAAAATCAAAAGTGGGAAAGTTGATTTTAAGTAGATTTCATGATAAATTCAAATTTGCTATAAGAATTCTTATCGTTTTTCTAGATTAATCTGTATGTTGGAAATACGTGTCTAAATCCCTATATCTCACATGTGTAAGACAAAGACAGAAACTCCTTAATCCCATTATTTTTTTTTTTCATTGTTGTTTGTATAATTATTTGGATACCTATATGTTAAACATACCCAGAAAGATCTGACTGGAGACTCATCAAAGATTCATGACATCTCAAATAGAAAGCGGCTTGTGTATCCACAAAGTCTAACAAATGTTGTAAATGTTGAGGATGAGCGCTGGGAACACCTTCCATTAATAATTTGGTAATTTCTGCCTGGCGATCAAATTCTTCTTGAGCTATCTTAAGATCAAGTTCAGCCTAAGAGTTAAAAAAATCAAAAATTCTAATATTAATAGATATATAATAATAATAATAAACATCAACAGTTATTTATTAAGTTTAGTATAATAAAATACATATAACTAATATATGCTCCACTTCAGTTTGGTTCTTTTTACCTTTTCTATTAACTCTTCTGTGGTCGGACCAGAGTCATCTTGCTGCATGAAAAATACATTTAAACAACCATTTAAATGTTATTAAATGTATTAATCTTTAAAAACAATTGCACAAGACAACCACAAATATAAAAAAAAGAGCTGATACTGGAGACAGGTACAGTCATTGTTATAGGTAAGTAGTGGAAAAGGTGAGATACATAAAGTTATTAAATTCATAACTAAGTTTATAAAGATAAACCATCGCTAATAAAAAATGATTTAGATCGAAGTTCAGTTATACATGTTTTGAAAAGTAGTAATATTTTTGATTTTTAACAAAATTCAATTTTAAACACGTATACTTAAAAATAAAATAATATATTTAGCTATTTTTTTTTTTACCACTAAGTACAACTTTTAATGAACCTTCTATCTAACTTTCAAGCACTTCTGTTAAGTCTTAACAATTTATTTAAAGAGTACCTACCTTTTTAAATAAAAATACATAAATGACTTGCAAAATTAAAATGTCTATAAATAGTTTAAAAGTTCTAAAAGTTATACCATGTCTAGAAAAAGTAAATATAAGTTTTCTGTCAACATTTTAAGTTTCTATAAAAATGTTGAACTGAATTAAATAAAAAAACAAAATTAAAAAAAATAATAAAAAACTACAAAGAAAATCAAAAACCAACTGTTTGGTCACACACTAGATTAAAAATTTTAAAAATATCTCTTCATGTTTTTCTATTTATATTTTTGGTAAAAATGGAAATCGTAACAATTTGAAATGATAAAATTGTTGTTCCTTAATTTAAAAAAAAAATTGTAAATTTCCTCTTTTTTGGTTTTTCCAATTATTACAAAAAATACATCAGATATAAAAAGCTGATAGTCAATGGCTAAGTGTTTAAAGGGATAAAATTGATATCTTGTCATTTTTTAATTGGAAGTAATATCTGGTAAAAACCATAAGCTGAACATATTAACGTAATTAAATTATACAGCATACCTTAGTTTTGGTTGTTGCGAGCATTCTAGTCTTGCGCACTCGAGTTTTGCAAGCATCCAAGTCCAGTCTATAATATTTATTATATAGTAATTAGTCAACATGAACATTTTTATAAACTATTAAATCACAAAACTATTACAAACCTTCTTTTTTCTAAAAGCGAACGTTCCTTGACAACTGTCTTCATGTCAGTTTCTAAATACTTGTTCATTGGGTTTACGAAACAGTCATTGGTTGACTTGATAAATTCTCTTTGATTGAGTCCCAGGGTTTGCTGAATATTTCCAACTTTTATAAGTGCACTACCTAATATATAATACCATATATTATTATGATATGATAACAGAACACATTTATTTAAAGAATGAACACATTATAAAAATATATTAACTTCTTTACCATAAGCTGTATCAGGACCAAACTCATTTCCTGCTTCGGTCATAGCAAGTCCCAAGTATTCCAAACTACTAAGTCCAGACTTCTTCTTGTCCAAAAAAAAGAGATTTTCTACTCTCATACCTGAAAAATTGTAATATTTATAACTGTGTGACTAAAGTTTAAGGATAAATATTTATCAATTTTCAAACATAATTGTATTTGAAGATATATCTTAGGTAAGTAGTTACCAGGATTAGAGTTCAAAATAAATTCCATGTTTTTCAATATAGTTTCAGTGTTTTGTTTGGTGCTGTCGCAGAAGGTTACCAATTGTTCAAAATTAGGATCCAGTTCTGTCTTTTCTGCTTTACCCAATTTCTCTTCGGTAAACTACAAAATAAAAAATGTTAACCACTGTAATACAATTGTATTAGCACCTATTTTGTAAGTACCAATGTACTGTATAGTCAAATCAGATTAAATTATAAATACAAATTATTTGTGAAATTAGATACTTATTCAAAAATTTGCACCCAAAGATTAAATTTTCTATCAAAGATTTTTTTTTAGATCCTGTGAAAGCAAGTAATATATTAGATTTACATTGAAATTTATAAAATTTTAAAAATTTTCAGGTCTAAAAACAAGTTTTGAATCAGAAGAATTGCTCTAAACATCAACTTCGGGGAGGTTTCAAGAATTAAATTTTACTTAGTTAATACATAGAGGTGATATTTTGATGGCTCTAATAATTGTCTATTAAGACAATTAAGAAAAAACCGGAAAACAGGAATATTTCTGTTTTCTTGTTGTAATTTAATGAAAATTAATTGAAGAAACCAGATATTTTCACTGAATACTTAATAGTAAAAAATCAGTGTAGTGTCATAGGTAATCTATTTTTTATTAAAATGTATACGTTTTCCATTTAAATGTACTAAAAAATATTAATATATTAAACTCTGCTCAGAATATTTTTTTTTCTTTTATTTTGAAGGATAAATAGAAGAAGAAGTTGCTTTTCATCAGAACTTGATATATTGAATGAATAATAAGTAGTATAATTACAAAATAATGAAAAATAATATGTGTTTGTAACTATATGATAACAACCAAAGTTGGATATATCATTGTAACAACTGTAAAAAATATACTGTTTATACTAGACCACTCATGAAACAAATGCTTGGTGTGTGGCGTCACCAAATCGCTGACCGCTACGACAAACCGCGCCTTTATTGTTACACACAATAGGCATATAAACTAAATTACCTTTTATATCCTTTACTATTCTCACCTACATTTTATTTTATTTTATGTATTATTTCTTATTAAACAATTTACTTATATTATAGGTATTAATAAAATATTTGGTCGTTAGTAGAGGTCATAGTAATTGTACAGACCTAGTTGTTGGGAATTACACATTCCAATAACACATTAAAGGACTTTAAATACTCTGTTAGATACCTACGTACAAAAATAAATGAACCAAAAATATAAACAACAAAATAAATTTAAGAATCTCAGTAGTCAATAAAGGATATTTTGCATTAGTAAAGCTATCAAAGATTAACCTATACTTAAGTTGCCTACGGCCAGTCTTAGCATATGGTTGCAAAACGTGATAGATAATGAAAGAAGACAAAGAAAAGCTGTTAGTTTTTGAGAGGAAAGTGCTCTGTCGAATTTATGGTCTAATTGCTGAAAATGGGGTGTACCATATAAGAACGAACAAGGAAATCTTCGAGCTTTTTTAAAAACCAAAAGTTAAAACATTTATACGAAAAGAGTGGGCTGGGCACGTTTGAAAAGGATATAGAATGATGAATTATCACATGAGAAGAAGACAAGATGAGATCACTTTATGCCTAAATAAAGAAATACCTACAAAATATAAGTAGATTATTATTATAATTATTGGATTATTAATTTTACATGGGGGTAATAAATGTAATTTATAATAAATATATTTATAATATTTTTAATAAATAAAAATATTTCTATAATGATTTCCTACATCAGTGTTATATTTTTGCTAACATATGTTTCAAAATTAACCAAACAAATAAAAGAAAAAAGTGATTTGATATAGGTTTTATTATACAATGTATTTATTTTAGGATTAAAAGCTCAAAGATGTTGTTATTGTCATTATGTTTCCATTATAATAGACAATAATTGATACACTTGTATAAACATATTGTAAGATAGTTAAACATTATGTGGTTTTGTAAAAGTAGGCAATTTGTACTAATATGTACCTAACGTTTAAACAGTTTTATTCGATTATCAACATGATATTATTATTATAAGTAAAGAAGAACCTTGTTACACCAATAAAAGAAAAAAAAAATAGGTACCTACCTATATTATTTTCTATTTCTGTTTATAATTGTTTTATAGTTTGAATAAGATAAATACGGTGCAAAGTCAACACATTTTATGTTAATTTACCGTCAAGATAAATAGTGTTCTAATAGGTTTTCATTAAATACCTAGGTACAATATGTTTTTTAGCTGCATTTGTTGTAAATAACGTTTAGGATTCTTTGTACTTTTGGGTGAGTGTTAACATTGTGTAATTTGTAGTTGGTTGATATCCTTTAACGAACAACCGTCGAGTAAAAGCCATAAACAGACGCCACTGATATTGTCAAAGCAATTTCGACGGCGAACATAGGGCAACAATTGCCGAGGGGAGTAAAGAAACAAAATGTACGGCCATACGGGACGGGTCCCGTGTAAAAACCGGGATATCGATCAGACGGTGCCGAACCCAACGGTACGGGCACCAATCATCTATCCACTGACCTGGACGGCTCTGCTGAGCGCGGTGCCGGCATCCCGGAAAATCTGCTTGACGTTCTCCATGTCCATAATGCGACCGGCGGCGGCGGCGGCGGCGGCGGCTACGATCGAGTGTTGCAAAGTGAAGACGACGGCAGACTGCGCACAGCGGTTTGGCCTTTTGGGTCGTGTCGCGCGCAGATCGCCCGTTACGTCCTGTGGCGGTCGTTAATCTGCCCGTCAACGACTCAACGTTCCGCTATCGAATGATTGTTGGACAGTAGCCGTCGGTCGTCGACGGCGCTGCGGGTTTGATAACGCGCGTGCCCCCCGCGCCCCGTCCTACCAACCGCCTGGTGCGCCAGTAATCGATAACAATATTCGTCTTGATATTATTGTTGTTGTCCGTTCGATAAATCCCGATTGGACGACGCGCAATAACGCTTATAGTTTATGCGACAATAACATAGGTACTCGTTCACGCCACACACACCTAGCATAGTCACTGGGGTGAAACTGGGGAGGGGGTGCGGCGGGGAAAAATCGTGCTCCTCCCCTTAAAATTATAGATAGGCGTGCGAGTCGGCGAAACGGAGTCTGCTACTATTTTTATATACATGCATTTTTATGTTGCGTCCCTGTGCCCCTTTTATTGTTCTGTTGAAGTTATTACGCCCGTTGCTTTTCTTCATCACGAATAAATTCAATTTTCTTTTATTGTTGATAGTGAACGAATACACTAAATAAATAATTGATTCCTTTTCCCCATACAACCATGCAGTTTCTTTTATTTTAAATACCATTTCCCAATAACTCCAAAAATTTAAATTAAATTAATACATATTGGTACTATTATTTAGTAGTTATTTATACAAATAATGATTGCAGTATAATACATGTATATATTGGAAAAAAATGTCTTGGGTATATGTTACAAATTTACTAAACCAGTCTTGTCACATATTAATTAATATTATGTTAAAAATGTTATGTTTTACAAAACGCATAATAATTATAAAATATTATCATATTTATCTGACACATAAATGTTACAGAAGTGAAAATAAAAATTAAAAATTGGTTAAAAGAAATATAATTTACAGTTCAGAGTCTATAGACACATCTGTAATATTACATAATATAACCCTTAATATAATATCATACTACAGAAAACAGATTTAATATAAACTACTTTATCAGGTATCTAATCAATAGGTATTGAATTTAAACATAAAATAAATGTGTGTTTTTTTTTATATTTGTATTGACTAGTTTGACTATTGAGTAGGTGAGTAATTAGGTAGGTAAGGAGGGTAATTACCTATGTAATACAGTAATATAACACGTCAAGATAATTATCCACTGTTCACTAG
Source organism: Cinara cedri (assembly GCA_902439185.1). Taxonomy (NCBI): domain Eukaryota; kingdom Metazoa; phylum Arthropoda; class Insecta; order Hemiptera; family Aphididae; genus Cinara; species Cinara cedri. The sequence goes on along the minus strand of CABPRJ010001948.1, from coordinate 53,103 downwards.
CTAATAATAATAATAAAGATACACAGATGTAAAAAACAGTACTTACCTTTTTCAAAATCAGTTTGAAAAAGTTGAACAAAAAAAGTTAAATATTTTTGATAATTTCGATATTTTTTCTTCTTTTTTTTGATCTTTTTTCATTTCCACTACGGTTTTTTTTTTTCATTAATGGATGACACACTTGAGTGATTTAAAATTTAAAACAAAAATAAAATGTAAACATTTACAAAATACATTTTATTTAAGTATGGGCCTCATATAAGAACTTGAAACGTTGGGCCTCAGTGCAGTGAACCACCTGCACCGCGGTTTCTAAGGCACTGCATTTTGCCGTTAATTTTCCAATTTTTACCCTACTTTTTCTCATTTATAAAGAAAACTACAGTAAAAATAAAAATATAAAACCTCTTAGGCTGGTTATAGTCGGTCACTTTTTAAGGAGTGAGAATTAGGCAACTTATGAGATAGGTACGTCCGGGTCATGTTAACGTGTGCGTGTGTAAATGAATATTAGTTAAAAAACGTGTCTAGACTAGAAAAAAGGAAAAAACATCGTTGTAAAACCAATAGCTCCATAGCTGGTAGTATATAGAAAAATAAAATTATACAAATTGGTCGTTTTATTTAGAAATAATTTATTTTAATAGGAGAGATTATTTAAAATGGGTTATTATTAGACATAGATATATTAAGAAATATAAATTATTTGGTTATTATTTATTAGGTATCTAAAATGTATTAATATAAGATATTATTTTTAAAATAGGTTTGTACATTTAAAATATTAAAATTATTTTTCATTGTTTCATTGTATATGTGTAATTCTTCTAAAACTGAATTAATGTAAATTTTATTTTGAGTATTTAATGTCCGTAAATCTGTATTAATATCAAAGGTTATATTATGGTTAATTACTAAAACATGTTTAGCAAAATTTGAATTGGGAGCAGCCTTTTTAAATTTTATTTCAGAAATGTGTTCTTTATATTTTATTTCAAATCTTAATTAAATCGAATTCGTTAGACATTATTGTGTATTGTATAATTTTTATCTAAATGTGATACTTGATAAGGTGCATGCCGGGCAGTCTTTATTATTATTATTACTATTATTATCTGCGGTTTGTGTTATTGTCTCTCGTTGGTCTGCGGTCAGTCGTTGTGCATTGTCTCTGCACTTTTATTGATGTTTCAATAATTGATCGGCCATGTATCATTTTATTAATATTATCATTTACATCAAATGAGTACCTAGATAGCAAATACAACATGGTGTCAGGTTGTAATGTTTTTTTAAAATAATTTAATTAATTAATTATGAATTATTTGTGTGTTACGAATGACTAAACATTTTCATATTAATTTTAAGTTTAATCTCCGATGATTTAAAATGGTATTTTTCACTCAAAACACATTTTATAAATTAAGAGAATACAAACCACATGGGAGAAAAATCATTAACTTATGTTAACAGATTTGAAACAGTTACACAAAGGGAATTGATGTTTGCATGTGAGTATCAATATAAAAATATAGATTAGTGTTTAAACTATCCATACGACACAAATATAGACGGCACAAACATATTAAACATATTATTTTAACACGTTGCATATTTGGTATGATGGACATTGAAGGGACATTATTGTATAAAATTCATTTTTTAATTATGTTTAATACAATTAAAATAAAATAAAGTACCTATACTTCAAACAAATTGTTTTTGACAAAAAGAAAAATTGGTTTCAAATGGTACTAGTAACATTAATAAATTGAGTACAGTATAAACACGCCTACCAATTAATAGAATGAGATATTTTAAATCAATTTTACAATTATTGATAGTTTAATATTATTTCTAAATAGGTAAATTTATTGGGAACAATTTTTTTAGTAAACATGATGTTTTTCAAAGATCAATGTAATTGTCTAGTAATGTTAGTTCTTTAAGCGAAGAAAAAAACATTATAATTAAAAAATATTGGTTTATGGCTTCCCCATCCGATTAATTTCTCTGTCCAATTAACCCCAAACAAACAAACCCATAAACAATAAATAAGTGAATTTTAACAAATTATATAATTTAGTTATAATTATTATAAGGTTAGTAAATCTGTAATTTTTTTTTCTTAAACTAAAATAAAAGTTTATTATCTGTTGATATCATTATATGAGTGAGTCGGTTTAGCTGTATTTGATCTATATGAAAATATGTTATCTATAACAATACCGAAATAATTTAGATAAAAGCAGTGGAGTAGATATGTACTAGTGTAATGGTATTTTGTTATAAACAACTTTTGACAACATATTCTATAATATATTTGTCCGTTGATAATTTTATTCGGTCTTGTGTATTAAATATTTTATAATAATTTTATTTTTTTTTCATTTCTAAGTATCAATTATTTATTATGGCATTAGCATATGTAAAAAGTACTAAATAAAAAATATGTCAAAAATGAAATATTGGCAGTTTTAATTTAAAAAATATATAGGTTTGAGGTTAATTGGACGGGAAAACATTGGTCTTAAATGAATATTTCTTCCTAGATATAATATTAGGCATTATAATTTACTAATTACAATTTAAATTTTAATGTTAATCTGTGAAATACCATTATAACAATAATAACATTTAAATATTTTCAAAAAATGAGAGGATGGAGTGTAGTAAATTTAATTTGTGAATTTTCGTTTTCAGCGTCTATCTATATTCATATTTTTCAATTCCTTAGATACCCGAACAGAGGAAATTTTAAGTTATAAAATTGTCACCGAGAATGCCAGTCTACATATTCTTTAGAACTGTGTGTAGTAAGTTTATTATTTTAAACTCTGAAACATTTAATAATAAATATTCACATAATACCTATACAATTACAGTAAACATACTGAATTTCGTGAATGAATTGAAAATAATCAACGTTCAAAGCAATTTAACATTTGGATAATGTCACTGACAATAAAATTTCAATCAAACATCCCCCCCCTAAAAAGTAATTTTGTTATTTATTATTTTTTATAGTAGGTATCATTATATCAAATACTTATTATACAATTCTTGATTTATTATTTATTATTTATTATAGTAGGTATCATTGTATCAAATACTTATTATACAATTCTTGATTTGTGTATATTTAGCAGTTTATTAATGGTATTCCATACATATAATATCTAGTGTCTCAGTTAGTAGTACACACTAGATTTTTTTATAATAATTTCCTAGATGGCTAGATATTAGAGAGAGGATAGCACATATTATCAGTACAGTACTATGACAGTACTATCACTGTTATTACTGAATAAATTATTTAAATTAATACAACTTATTATTGAACTGTATCCACGCGCAGCGTTTTAACAGTTTTGACTAGACTGACTATATTGGTATATTTACCCATTTACATTAACGATATAGACATAGATTCTTTATTCTAGGCATTATTCTTTTATATCTATGTATTTACCAACAGTTGTTGTAGGTGGTCATTTATCAAAATATATTATCATTATGAGATGTCACTATAACATTAGGTACCCTTATCATAACAAATATTAATCAAATCATATAGACACTCATGTAGTTTAATGTGTATTGTTATCTTTATTAAAAGATCCTACTTATCTTGTTTTTAATTAATTAATTGAACTTGAAATGTCGTGGTAAAGGGGTAATAAAATATAGAAATTACGGAATTGTGTTACAAGAAAAAGATTCCGACAAGAATCGTATTTCTGACATGACAACAGCGGGTTTAAATACAATACGGAGTTGGTAGAAAAAAAATGTAATATTGAACAATGAATGTGGGGAATCGTGTTCCATTCAATTATTATTGGATTATTTTGACAAAGCAAAAACTGTTATTATTATTAATTTATTTTAAATAATGTCTATCTTTATATTATAACATTTATTTAATAACAAAAGAATACAAAGTACGAACAACTTAGTTATAAAAAAAAAAATTGTATTTAAAAATTTTACTTCAAAGGTATATCAACATCAAATCACATTTATATATATATATATCATACAAGTAATGTATATTATTTTAACTACCATATATTACTATGACAGACATAGAAACATGCTAATACACTTTTTGAAATTGGGAATTTACAAAATATATAATATAAAGTATTTATATAAAAATTATAAACTAGAGTAATAAACATCAATACGAATTTATAATAATTAAAATATTACAACATTTGCTTAAATAAAAACATAATTTGTGTATGAATAAATAATAATAATAAACAAATACTTTATTTAAATTTTTATAGTACTATAACTTTACATAATATAAAATATTAAAACAAATGTTATCATACATATAATAATAATATGGTATTATATATAAACAAAACAAAATCCTACATTCTAGTTATTTTGAACAGAAAAGAAATTGTAATTTGTAAAAATAAAAAATATAAAATAAAAACATGAAAATAAAATGTATAATGTTATAAAATCAAATAAAAAGACACAGAGAAAAATACAACTTTATAATAGGTAGGGTAGTCAATTTTTTTTATGAAAAATCATGATAAAAGAAAAAAAATATAAATTTCTTATTACTATTCTAAACAACAAATATACATATTTAAAAATAACACATTCAGTTAAAAGGTATATAATTTATTATTAAAGCATAACAAACACTGGAACATTTCTCTCATATTTCGTAAAACAAAATGAGCTTGGACAAAAGGACTGACTTGTACATAAAATCTTGTAATAAAAATAACCCATATCATTAAAAAAAATAAAAAAAAAAATGTATAAAATAAGTAATCATTTTTAGTGTACATATATATTACTATTAATTATGGGTATTATTACCAAAAAAATATATATAGGATTCCACAAATGCTTTATTTATAATATAATAACATATAATTATAATTATAATTAAATATAATTAATAACTTTTGTTATATTCAATATTTTTGACATACATTTTTTTTTAAATAATTAGTATGCCTCAGTTCTACAGTTTATATATGACCATATTTTTATGGGGAGGGGGACTTAAAATTAAAAATTTTAAATTTAACTATGTTTTTTTTAAAAAAATTCAAAATAGCTATTTTGTAAAATACATTTTTAGAAAATGTTTGGTGGTTGAAATTTTTGTTAAAGTATAGTCTTTTATTTCTCGATTTTTTGAAAATTTGATTAATTTTCTTTTCAATCATAATAATAATATGATAATATTATGTATAATATATTATATAATAACTCACGGAAAAGAAAATCCTGACTAATAACTGATAACTGAATAACCATAAAATGTAATATTCATATTTGCAAAAACTTTAAAAAATCCCCTCTTCCTTAAAAAAAACTTATTCTAATTATTTAAAAAAAAATTATATTAAAATTATTAAATAGAACAAAAATTATTGCATTTTTTACACCCTGTGCTGAACACAATTAGTTGAGCGCCACTTAATTTAAACTACAACACACTTTGAGGCCCTTTACCAAAATACATTAAATAATATATTATGCAAATAACAAATTAATTATTTCAGTTCAGTTATAAAATATAAACAGTAAAAAAGTCATTAATAAGTCAGTAATATACATCATTATAACACTGCCAAAAGTGCTATTATAATTGTATTGTATTTATATTATTAAAAATTACATAGAATTACATGTATTTAGATTATAAGATAAAAAAAAAATTATAAACTCAATTAAATAAAAACGCTGAAACTGTTTTTAAATTCGGATGTGTTTCATTGTAGTTAATGTATTACAGGTAAAATTATATTATAATATTAGAACCAATAATTTTATTTATATCACCCAAATATTTTACATATTATTTCATCAATAATAAGATTGATACATAGCTGCTGTTTGTAATTTATAATTTATTTTAACATAAAGTGAACACAACGAAAAATTATTGAACATTTTTCTCGTACTTATCCGTGTGTGTTAGGTGTGCATATATAATTTATAATCAAGTAATAATTAATAAATGGTAATACTAATATTACACTTATATAGGGTGGTTTATATTCATATATATAATAATAATTGTATGTACAACAGTATGTAATAGTATGTGCAATAGTATATATCAGGAATGGGCAACTGGCGGGCCGAGGGCCGCATCCGGCCCGCGCACCATTTTTCACTTGCCCGTGATACATTTTCAAATTACTTTATAAAATATTAGGATTTATCTGTATTTTATTTATTATATTCATAAAAATCCATATAATGTCTATCGAAAAAACGTAGATATGATTTCTTATTTAGTATTGAACTGTAGCTAAATTATAAAATACCTAAATGTATAATATTTATAGTTATAGCTAATATAGCTAATAGGCATTCATTTTATCAGTTTAGTCGTATCCGTCGTGTCACGCTGGCCGATTGCGTTGGTTTTATTATTTTCGTGTTTTGTAGTATTTCGAAAATGTCCGTTAAAAAGCGAAACATCGACGATGAAAATAGAAGTTTTAACAGCTTATGGGAAAATGAGTATTTATTTATTATTAACAAACAAAAAAAAACCTCAATGTTTAGTTTGTGTAAACATTATTGCAGTACTAAAAGAATATAATTTAAAAAGACCTTACATGACAAATCATTTGTCCAAATATGACAAATACATTGGTGATGCAAGAGAGAGTGTTTTAATTGATCTTAAAAGAAAACTTCAATTACAACAAAATATGATGATAAAAGCAACAACTTCAAACATTAAAAACATTGGCCTTTTAGTAAATTTGGGTTGCCCATCTCTGGTATACATAATAGTTACTTGTTATAATGTTTACTTGACGCGGAGTCATCATCGGCCGCCATGAACGTCGTTGTAGCTGTCGTCGGGCTCCACAAGGCAGACGGCAGTTGGTCGCTATTTGTATTGATAGTGCTATTTCTGCATGCATTGCGCACGGAAGAAGTGTTTGCGATGTCATACAGGACAGCATCTACCGGATCCAGTGTGTTGTCCTCAAAATTGTTACAGTGATCCTGTGGTCGGTTTAGAACAATAATTATAACGATTAATACTAATAATACATAATATACATAACAGCAGGACCGGATTTAGACTTTTGGATGCCCGGGGAAAATATTTTTTTGAGACCCTTAGTGGTAAAAAAATTAAAAAATACCTAATATCTAAGTAATTAAAGAAACAATTAAACATTCGCAAACTTGCACGTTATAACTATCTACCTAAAATGTGTTTATTTACAGTTTGAAATACTGCTGTTCATATATCACAAATTTAAATATTCATTTAAATATAGCAATATTATAATAATTTTATTAAACCTTGATAATTTTAAGAGTAAAAATGAGTAAATTAATCTCAGAACATTTTATTTATGTCAATTTTGAAATCAAATCTTCGTACATGGATGCAGCGACTGTTGTTGGTGAGAAGTAGGGAAGGTAAGATATAGAGGGGCAATTAACTTGTATCTGTAACCAACTATAAACTATTTCCTTATTAAAAACAATTTAGAGTGGAGTTCAGTTGCTAGTGATGCTTTGTCAATAATATATACATCATATTATTGTAAAATAATTAATTAGGCATTGTATATTTTCTTAAATAATATTTGTTTAATATTGTAACGATTTTCTTACGTTTTTCCCGGTTTTTCATATTTGCTGATTACTAGAATTTTTATACCTACATACTAAGATATTTTGTGTTTACTGGATACCCTATTGCAGCCATTATGTTGTCACGTGAAATCTTTGAGGATTAATTTGCAGCCCAAATTATATAAATATAAATAAACTTTATTTTTAGAAGTTGATATTTTTTTTTCATGAATTTCCTAAGCCAAAGTTCACAAAGTTTTAAATTTTTCATATAATATTTTGACATCCGAATGCCTCTCAAACATCTGCTGTCCGGGGCAAGTGCCCATAAAACCTTCCAGCCCTGCACAGCATTATTGAAACCTCACGGGGTTTGAACTATAAACGAAAATTCTACCTATATATATCAGCTATTCACAAATTCTATTAATATAATATATAAGGTATACTTACATAATTAAAGTTTATGTTGAGCGTAGGAGGCAAAACCACTTGAATGTTGTGCATAATTTTGTACTTACGCCAAAACCTTATGGAAAAAAAAATATACACCTATATATATTATATTATATAAAAAAAAATCATGATGTGCCGTAGGTATATAATAAAATACAATTTGTATATGTATTTAATATATATTTCTGGTAGTTTTGGGTAAAGAAAATTAAAAATATTTAGATTAAGATAAGAGATAATCATTCGTGTATTTATGGGGAGGGGGCAAAAGAACTTACCTCAACCAATTAAAACAAATTGAAATAGATATTTCATTAAATAGAATTAAAAGTTGACTAAAAGTTTTAATCACGGCTATATAGATGGGTTTATACTGTATATAACTTATACAATATCGATAAAACGTTATAATTTATTCAATTAATATTATTATATTAAGTATTTAATCTATTATTTTTAATAAAAATATACAAATAACGAATAAAAATATTTATTGAATTGATGCAATTATTTATCTCTATAATTATTTATAATTTAATAATTAAAAATAAGTTAAAATATAAAAAGAAGTCCAAGGATAATGGGGACGGGTGCAGCCACTGTTATAGATTATTTAATGTATAACTGTAAGCAACAATAAACCATTGCTTACGAATAAAAGATTCTGAGCGGAGTTCAATTGATAGTGATGCTTTATCAACAATATATATCATTATGTTTTTAATATTTTTATAAATATAAGAATAGATATTATGTGACCTTAGATGTGTGTGTGTGTTTATTTTAAAATATAATATTTTGGCTAAATTTAACAATTTGTTTTTATTTAATATAATTTACGTGCTTCAACAAAATTTTATTAACGAAGTCAATTAGTGTGTAGGTAAGTAGATGTGAAATACATGGGCCGTGATCGACCTTTGTACCCACATGTGTGCGGACTCGCACGAATGCTGTTATTATATTTCGTATAAGTATACGATTATAAAAATATTTTGTTGGAGTCGAGGAGTAAGTGAGGTATCATAGTTCCGCGGAGACGAGTCTGATACACGGATGGGATAGTCGCGGTAGTCTAGTTTAACGGGAAAAAGGGTGGAGAGGTATTATAGTTTTGCGGTGATACGTCGAATAGTACCGGTGATGAAGTCATAGTCATAAGAGTGGATAAAAGCAGTTAAGAGCGGATAAGAAATGAATATGAGGAGGGGGTGAGAAGGTAATGGTAGTTTGACATAGGTTAGATAGTGTAGGGAATGAACGGGGTATAGGTTAGCTCGGTATAGGTTAGATATTGGAACCCGGCCTTCCCACCCTCCGGGATACCACCATGCTCAAGTGGAAGGAGGTTAATAGCACGGCATCCACCGGCGGCTGGACGAAGAAGCTAGTCAATAACCTCGATGACTGGTGCAACTGCAAACACGGCTCTCTAGATTTCCACTCTATCTAGCTACTGTCAGGTCATAGTTATTTCGAGGAGTACCTGCTGAAGATCAACAAAGAAGATACGGGTGGCTGTTACCACTGCTCCGCCAGTAGCGACGATGCGGAGCACACAATTCTAGCAGGGGCATAGGTTGCCCCTGCTGGGAACAGGAGTGAAGGACTTTGGAGAGGGCCCTCGAGTGTGAATTGAGCGTCGGAAATTTGGATGTTGTCTAACCTAGCAAAGTGGACCGCGTTCACCAACTTTGCAAGGGAAATTATGACAGCAAAGGAGGCAGCCGAAAGGGAGTGAGAAGTACCCAGCGGCCACCAAGCACGGCCAATCATTCCCAGATGAGCACGGGATAACCGGCTCATAACCCGGCGATGGTCATAGACGACCCGATAAAAGGTCCCAGCAGAGGTACGGGTTTTTCTAGGGCGGCGGTTAGAGACGGCCCGCGAATGACACCGGCTTGATCGCATCGGTTAATCTATTTATGTTGTAAAGCCTCGGATGAAGGGGTTTTGCCTTACCACCGTTCCTAGTGTTATTGTTGTTTTTTTAATATTTTATGTTTTTCTTCAATAAACGATGGTGGCGGATCGGAAGTAATGCCCACAGCACTTCCCGTTCCGTCATTGATTTTAGAAAAAAAAAATAGGTTAGATAGTGGAGGGGATTAGTGAGGTATATGTTACTTTGGCGTAGATTAGATAAGAACGTGGCAATAGTAACACTGATAAAAGATAAGAACGTAAGAATAATGTCGCTGATATGAGAAAGCAACTGATTAGACATACAGGATGATAAAAGATGACGATTGATAAGAAATAATATATGGTAAGGAAATAAGCGTGGTCTAAACAGGAAGTGTGATAATAAATCAAAAGTGGTCTAGGTCACACCCTAGATCGGAAATGGGATAAGAAACAGAAAATGGGAATGACCATTTTCATACTATTATAATTAAATAGGCTTTATATATATTTTTTAATAATATTTGTTTAATGTTGTACCGATTTTCTCAGTTTTCCCATCTTTTATCCCGGTTTTTTTCATATTTGGGAAAACTCTTGGGAAATATAAAAATGATCTTTCTAAAGTACCTCGCTAGTGAAATTTCTTTTTAGAAATATCCTTTTAGAGCTAAATTATTGGTAGAATAGTTGTGCTCAGAAAAAAGAAGGTCGTAATATACTTTAACTAATACCTACATTTCTTCTGGTAGAAAAGTTGCGAACAGATATGAAAAAAAAAAAAAAATAATAATTAACATCTTTGTAACTATAAGCTTCTACGCTCCACTCAGAATAAAATCTAAATAAAACACAACTTTTAAAAGAAGATCGAGTCTTTTTGCCCGTAACGAATAATACTAATATTCTAATAGATTTTCATCGTACACATTTTTTATGAAGATAAATAAATACCCAAGTATTCTTTTCATGAGAATGATCGAAATTAATAATAAAAATAACTTTGAAAAAGTGTATGAATCATAGTTCACTGTAGGTACACAGACTAAATTGAGAGTGATTCGGACTCGAGAGATTAATGAAAATTAAAAAAAAATATTTAATTATACTATATCTCGTATATTGTATTTCATTTTTAACTTGATCGATACTTATTTTAAAAAGAGTCCATTAAATTTTAAATAAAAACATTGTCGTGAAATGATTTGTTATAAAAACAAAGTTAAAAGTAAAATTTACCTGCTGCCCCAATACGTGGAAATAGTGCTTAAAACAATGAACAAGCACGACCAAATTACTAAATGAAGTACTAGAGGAAGACCTAAAAAAATTAATAAAAATTAAATTAAAATATAACATTATAATATTATTAATTTTAAGTTTGTATATTAAAATCAAACTGGAGCGAAGAAGCTTATGGTTTTAAAAAGATGTTTATTTATTTTCGTTTTCTATGGATATATTTCTACCAGCAATTTTGCTCCAATAAAAGCATTTTTTCTGAAGAGAAAAGTACCTAGGAAGGTACTTAAAAGAGGTTATTTTTCGATTTTCACAGAGGATATCTTAACAAATGTGAAAAACCAGGAAAACAACATGGGAAAATCGGTTCAATATTAAACAAATAATATTAAAGAAAATGTTTAATGCATATTATATAATCTTTTTACCGTGATATAACATACATTTTTACAAAGCAACAATATCAACCAAACTCCGCTTAGAATCGTTTTTTCGTTAGCAATGGTTAATCGTTGCAAACAAACATCCAAACAACATTATATTTTCCCTCTACTACCTTTCTAACTTTTCCCCTACAATAGTGGCCCACCCACGTGAGAAGTATGAACATCTTTTTTATTTTAATTTTCGGGATTTTTGCGTGCCATATCAATTTCGGGCTTGAACCAATTTTGGTGTTAATATTTTCTTTAATAATATTTGTTTAATATTGTACTTATTTTACCATTTTTCCTACGTTTTTTCCAAAATATTGAGATACCTACTGGAAAAATCATAAAATTACGTCTCTAAAGTACCTCTCCAGTTAGATTTTCTTTTAGAAAAGTGCTATCATTGTAAATCAGAGCAAAATTGTTGATAGAAAAGTTATTCACAAGAAAAAAAAAAGGTCGTACTATTTTTGAACTAATACTTATTTCGTACATTTTCTCGTTTTTTCTCAGTTTTTTTTCCGATTTTTCTAATATACTGAGAAAACTTTGAAGAAAATCAAAAAATGACCTCCTAAAGTACTTCCTCAGTCATCGATCATTTTATCGTAAAGTAAAAATACAAATAAGCGATAGCATTTAAATCAGATACTATCATTTATACAATTTTTAATGAAAAATACCAGTAAGATTGATTTAGACATTATAAAATGTGTATGTCTATTCAATACATTCAAAAATTAATTACTATTTTATAACTTCAATGTAATCTGAATCTGAAGAGCCTTTAAATGAAGTTGTTACTCATTTACACAAATTGCATATTTAATCTACTCGTAGTAATATAATAAAAAATGCTCGGTTATAGAACATCATTTAATTCTCAATGTAAATATTTCAAGTTTAGTTAAAATTGGACTTTTCTATGTTTTCTTGGATGTTTAAAAGGTATATTGATGAGTAAAATTGACCACTTGAATTTTTGTATTTTTGCATGGTGATTTGACTACTAACCACTATGAGAAAATATTGCTATTTTACATTTGTTGAGTGAATATTTAGTTTTATTCTGTGCTTTAAATAGTTTATCAAAATTATTGTGGAAAAATACCTGGTAATATACAACTGGTTATGCCAGGAGCAGACCATGGGCCATAGTACGAGCACTGAGGATCAAATGGATTTTTATTGACTGCTCGTACAAAAAAAGAAAAAGTCTGTTGACCCTCATCATGTTCATCATTACAATTGGGAACTGGTACAGGAAACACAGTTGCTGGAGAAGACAGAAATAAAAAAATGGAAAAACATTTACTTTAATGAAATATTAAAATAAATGAATACTTGAATGAATACTAACAATCACTGTGATACAAGAATTTATCATGATTTTCTTGTATTTGTTTGGATGCTAATGCTGTAGGTAAAGAACCACCATTTGCGATTTGTGAATTTGTGGGTTCACTATGATATGCTACAATTAATTCATAATAGTCTATTGGTCCAGCAGGTTTCATAGGTCTAGCCCAAGACACGATTACTCTAGTACTATTTTCGTATAATAAGGTGGGTTGAGAAACTCTTCCTGGCACTGCATAAAAAAAAAATAGTATACATACAGAGTGATTCAAAATGCATGATACATTTATTTTATCATGTAAACATTCAAAACAGAGAAAAATGTATAATGTACAAAATTTTGATTTATTAACATCTAAAGTAATTTATGCATTTTTTTTACTGTCTGTTTTTGAGGGTCAACTTTTGAATATAGGTTTTCATTTGAGTTGCAAATTTTGATCTGTAAAAACCTCCCAAAAAGACATTGAAAAAAAATTTTTAAATTATTTTACATAACTTATGAACTATACATTTTCACCATTTTGAATATTAACATGATAATATTGTAATATAAATTTTGGATCAATATTTTATTTTATTATGAAACAGGCCATGGCCCAAGGTACAGAAAAATATATACATAATAATAATAATAACAGGAAAATACATATAAATTACATTAACATGAGAATATAGTAATATGTATGTTGTATGTATATATATATATTATTTAATAGTTTTAATGGTCTTAAGGTGAACTTACATCCTACAGCTGTTTGGACTTGTATGGGAATTGAGCGGTTTGAACATACTGTTGTGCACGCAGTAATGGTTATCTTATATTTTATATAACTTTCCAGGTTCTCTAACAAGCACTGAAAATAAATATAATTTAAAATTAAAGTTGATTATTAAAGATATTTGAATTGAATAAAAATGTATATTCAATTTGTACCTTAGGTTCATGGACTGTTATACTACGTTCAGATTGTTGCTCTTCTAGTGATTCATCAATTAAATCTGATTGATGTAGCTGTTGTGGTGCTTGGTCTATATAATAATGTATGTGGTAGTACCGAATGATACCATTAGTACATTTTGGAGGAAGCCATTTGAGAGTCACAGATGTATTTGTTAAGCCTGTAACACTTATTTTTATGTCTTGAATATCAGGAGCTGAAAGAAATATAATATATAAAATTATTATAAAAACATCAAATTTCTTCTGTGTAAAAATATAATACATACCTCCTTCTAATGTTGTGTTAAGCATTGGATCACTCTGTAAACCTTCACCATGTTTAGTAATCAGTGCGATGGTCAACTTGTAGGTTGTATATGGTTTGAGATTTTCAATGGTTGCTATTTCTCCACTTACTACCTTGTTTAATGTTGTTTCTAATGTAAACAAATTAAATAATAATTGTTATTAAAACATTAAATAATACAAATTAATAATAATGTGTGTATAATCATCAAAACATTGTAATTTTTTCATTATTATTAAAAGATAATCATTCTCTATAATTTATAATATTTTAGAACTTTTTTAATTACATTTATTATGATAATATTAAATACAAAATCTAAAATTAATTATGATAACATTTTAAATTTAAATCTGTATATAGAATTGGTTATATGATTCAGAGTGTTGTGTGGTAGACAAACAATTAGAACAGAGAATGAGTGTAGTGTAATAAATGATAATGCTAAAGTGGAGTGTCAAGAGAAGATAGGCTTGGATAATCTACTAACAGCTGTTTCCATCAGGAGACAATTTTTTTATTTATTATTTTTAAATTTTAGATTCTAATGAGTAATGTGTATAATATAACCAATCAATAATGGCCATCAGCAAGTTTTTCATTAAAAATGGTTAATAGATGTACATTAAATTTTCCCTCTACCTTCCCAACTTTTCACTTACAAGAATGACTCACCCATACGAAGTGTGTCTGTATCTATTTTGATTATCTAAGTTATTATCATACTATTTGGAGAAAACCAGAAAAAGTTATATGAAAACAGACAAATTTATGACAGTAGGAGTTTCATTGTTTTTTGATTTTTCGATTTTTTTTTACTATTAATCTTGATTAGAATTTCAAGATTAGTGTTTATTCTTAAATAAAATGTTGTTTAGTTGGTATATAATAAGATAGATTTTTTTTGGGAGGGGAGGGGTCCTTGTCGATTTCTTAATAATTAGGAAAACTCAAGAGAGGGAAAATTAAAAAGTTTAGGATATAAAAAGAATTTGGTTAAAAATAACAATATTAAAAATCACGAAATTTTAAAATATACATAATTAAACTTAATCGTAATGTATAAACATAATTTGTTCACATTGATTTATTATTGTTAACAGGTATATTTTTGTTCAATACTTTAAAAAAAAATAAAAAAAAGAAAAGAATCTTTATTAATATACCTTTAACGATATGTATTTAGTTAAACATTTATAGAGTATATAATATTTATTTGTCTATTTTTCAAAAATAGATTAGACCAATTCAAAATAATAATATTATCCACTACCAATGTAATAGCAGTAATAATATAAACTGTCATTAAGATAGATTATTATTAAAAAAAAAAATGCACTTACCTTTGCAATCAGAATTATTTATGGAAACTACAGAACAGTAGAATATACGAAATCCTAGAACAGCACCAATCCTGTCAGAACAGTCAAGCTTCCATCTCAATTCCATCATTGTTGAGCCGATCATATTTATCCAAAAATTTTTTATTTTGCCAACGACTAATATATCATAAGTTTATGAATACAGGATGATTTGTTATAAATATTTTCAAATTCAATATACATATGTAAATTAATAATGTTTTCCATACTTTTATTATGTAGTACTGTACATGATGCCCAAACCATTCCACTGCTACTTGAAACTGGTTGAGAAAAGCTATTAGAATTAGTTGTTAATATTTTGCTGTTAGCACTTATTGCAAATTGATAAATTTTCATATGATCTACTAATGTTATATTGTAACAAGATTCCGAACTTGGTATGTGCATCCAGTTCATGTAACCCTATTATAATAAGTAACATTAAAAATCAAAATCTGTAGTTGAACAGGATCATTTTTTTATTATATTGTATTACATACATTACACTGATATGGGCGATCTTGGTCGTTTTCACACCAAAATATAGTATAATCATTTAGTTGATTAATGTTGAATAATTTCTGATTGCTATCATTTTTCCATGACAGTTCGAATACACCTCGGTTGTCAAATGCCATTTTAGTAAAAGATAAAGGTTCACCCAATTCTAAAAACAGTTAATGGTTTATTAGGTAAAAATATAAACAATTTTTAAAGGAGTTAGTTATAAAACTTACTGTCTGATTCACTGGGTACGTAAACTGTTGAATACTCCGATGATAAACCTTCTTCATTGGCTGAGTATATTGTAAATGTATAACCAATACTGGTGTTGAGTCCGTCAAACTTGGCATAATTCTTATATGTTTCATTGCTCGAATGAATACTGTAGTATGAAATAAATTTAAAGGTAAAACGTATAATTAAGGACAATATACATAGGCAATATATATCGAAATCAATTTAAGTATATCATAAATAGATAAATTTGTAAAATAAAAAAAACGCTACATACTAACATTGTTATGTTATCTGCCATTACGGTAGTATAGTAAACACGATACTCGAATAAGTCACCGCATTTCTCGGAGTCGTCGATATTCTGCCAATAAATATATACGTCTCTTGTAGATTTATCAACCTGTGATGGAACACATTCAAAACTTCCGATATCAGTTCGTGGAGGTCTTCTAGGTACTAGATTTAAAAAATAAATGGTAATATATAAGAGAAGACACAAAGGTAAACTAATATAGTGGTTAACATTTTCTAGACATCAAAATATTGAACTACTCGAGTCGGACAAGGTACTTACTCGTAGGTTTCGTTTTGAGGGTGATACAACCCGGGGCAGACCATTTGTCCTCCCCGTGAGCAACCGAAGAACGTACATATATCCGAAAATCGTAATGTGTAAACGGATATTTCAAATCAGTAACGTTGAAGTAATAATAGTCTTTGTCTTTCCGACAGTTGGTCTTTTTGGTTGGATTTGTTTGATTAGACGTTAACGACGCATTACACACATCGTTTTCATTCACAGACTGTTAAAAATAACGTGACCATAATAATGACACTTACTATTTATCGCTATTTGTTATGTATATATAAATACTATCTATACTTACGTGCCAATGTTCGGGATTTGAATCCCATTGAGACTTGTATTCGATCTTGTGGACCAAATTACGTGGAAACATTGACATCACACCTACAGACCACCTTAACATCGCGCTTGATTGGGTTTTGTCAAGCACGGTGATATTCATAGGACTCGCAGGAATAACTAGATGTTGACAAATAATAATTTCGAATATTCATACGATTATATACATATTTAAAAAAAACTACTAAATAAATGTAATGTATTGATACCGTTCGCGTAATGGTGAAAAACAAATGACGTGTGTGATGTTCCGAAAATGTTTTCGCCTGTCAAGGTGAAATTATAATATTCGTATACTTTCCTGTATATGGGTTCGGTAAATTCATCCCAATAACAAGTATTCTCTCTAGTGTCAGTGTCATTAGGACATGTCATGGAAATTCTATATGAATCAAATAATATTTATAACATTTATAATAAATTATGGAATAATAATGGAATAATATTAGGTATAGTATTATTTCAGTTAAGAGAGCAATTTATAAATTACTAAATGTATTATTCATTACCTATTTCCAGCACGACCTGGAAGCCTGAAAAACAGTTTATAAGTTGTTACAACTGGGTTCTGTGGTTTCGTCCAATTACATCTTAAACTAACCCAATTGTAGGAGATACAAGAGAAATTTGAAATAGGGAACGGTTTATCTAAAATAAATAATACAATTTAAATTAAAAAGAAAAACCAATACAATTAAATGTATATACTTAATAGGTAACACATATCATAAAATTATGCTCAAGTATAAAATATAATAATAATACAGTGTATACTGTATACGGTATACACATGAAATACATAAAATGACATTGAAAAGAACCGTTAAAGTATAAAATTAATATCGGTTTTTCGGATATTTTATTATGCAGGGTGATTTACGATAAAGTGATTTTCTCAGAGGATTATAATTGAATTTGATTTCTGTTTTATTTTTTTTAATCATTATGAAATTATTTCAACTTTTTTTTTAACTCTATTATTAAATTTTTACCCCTAACCCTTGTACATTAAATTAGTATTCACTTTTGATTTTCGAATGGCAACTCATCCTTTCAAACACATATTTGAAAAACGGAATTTTTCTAAAAAAATTTTATATGTATAATAGTAATATTAATATCGAATAAAACGTTTTTGAGTTATAACTATTTGAAATTTAGGTTGAAGTAATAGGCAAAGGTAATACAGGTATAAATTTTCAGATAATAAACCTTGTCTAAATTTTAAACTGTTATAAGTATAACTTATAAATAGAGTATTAAATAGGAACTCTTAAACTCTTTAAACTCTTAAATAAGAAATCCATTATGAGTATTATACATACAAACATGTTTAGACGAAAATTATTTTTTCATATCTGGTTTGAAAAGAAGTTGCTATTCAAAAATTAAAAGTTGGTGCATATGTATTTATGTGTACGGAATCAGTATAAAATGTTAAAATATTGTAAAGAAGATATTAAACGATTATATCATATATAAAGACTAAAAAACCAAAATCAATATTCTACTCAACATTTTTGTAGATAATCACTGAACAATGATAAACAAAATTACCCTGTATATATTAATATATATGAGTATTAATATTATGAATAGAAAATTTGACGCTGCTAACTGATGCCATTATAAATAATTTATACTAAATAGATAAATATATTATGACATATAAATCGACTAAAACTATATTGTTATAATATAATCCAAGACTCGGTTTTTTAAGAGTTTTGTTAACGTCATATCGTGAAATGAATGATAATATATTGCAAACATTTTAAAAGCTCGTTTTATAAATATAAAATTTAAAAAAATAAAATAAAAAGGTACTTATTTGAAAATAGCACAGTACTATAAAATAAAAATATGCTAGGTATTAATAGTTCCAGTAAATTAAGGATAAAAAGTGTATACAAATTACACTAATATAAACAAAAGGCTTATGTTGATAAACCGGGCAGACAAGTTAATAATATAGGATGGATTTGTACCTACTATTGCGTTTTAGCTGTTTTTTTACTGTGACGTGACGTCATTTCAGTATAATATTATATCTATAATTTCAAAAATGTCTAAACTGTCAACTAAAATCTTAAGGAGTGGTTTTTTTTCAAAATGATCGAGTATTCGTTTTTTAACCGATTTATTTAAAATATAATTTGTTCACATAGATCAATCAGACACAATAATTATATTGTAATTATACGTATGCATACCGATATAATATTATAGGATTTAGGATATAGTCGGTATAGTATACGTCCTACTATATAAACTCGCATTATAATAAATAAATAAAAAAACGACTGATTCCTTAAGAAAGCCATGCTTTTCACTCATGATAAAAATAAAAACTAAAATGGCAATGTTCAAAATCAAAATGGCGACTTCAATGACGTCACTGCTTTTTTACTGTATTAGTTACATTCTAAAGGGCAGCTAAAATATAATATATATTTTCATCCTTGCGTTTCAAATTTGTTTGGCAAATTGACATGCAAATATAGTATTTATTTTATAAGCTAACATCATAATATTACAAAGTAATATTACCTAGTAGCTAGTATATACATACTAACTCAAAATTATTGTACCATGTCGTTTTTTTATTTTTAAATATTTTTTAACGTATTAGACTTTTGATTCTCATAAAATTAATTTGTGTTATAAGAACATTACACAGTATAAGTACGAGTCTATTATTGCATTAATAGAATAGTTTATGATACACAGATTATTTCTTAAGTCTGAGAAGATTATATTCCAATAAATCTGTGCCTGTTATGATAAGAAAACACAAATATAAATATCCATAGTTTGCGTTAAAGTAAAAAGAGAAAACTAAGGAGAAAAATATTAAATAAATAGAATGCATGATATAACTATAGATATAACTAAGCTAAGGATTTTTGAGAATTTTTAATAAGTGTAAGTAAAAAAAAACAACACATTATTCAAATGCTGTATTTAATTAATATTGTTTCGTTTTCAATACACAGTGCAATTATACTTAAAATGTTATATTATTTGCATTTTAAGTGCATATTTCACATATCACAGGTAGGCATTTTGAAATTAGTATTTAATTTTTTTTTAAATATTTTATGATTGATATAATCAAACATTAACTGCGGATGTTAATTCGTCGTAATTCAATTTATAGGTATAGTTAATTTTTTTTATATGTGTAAGAGCGTGTTGAATTTCAAACGTTTTGGCTTTTTTCAAATTTAAATTTTTTGAAAGCATAAATTCATACATATGCTTAAAAAAGAAAGGATTTTAAGCATCAAGTCCCTAGCCCTTAGTAATAATAACATAATGCGATAAACCAATTAATTGCAATCATTCTTACATCCGATGGCAATGCGATTTAGGCAAACTCCAATCGCGGACTTTTCGGACATGATCGGGGAAGGACTGCTCGTTTCTTGACTGTTCGGCTGCACTGTGGAAAATGTAGACGAATAACTGGATAATGTTGACGACTGATCATAGTTTATAACCGGATCACTGGAGCTATTGTTCAGAAGCATACAGTAATAAATATCGAGACCGGCCGGAGGATCCGGTACGAACAATCGGGCTGCCGTCGAGTTCACTATCGTAACGTATTCAGCGGGTACTAAGTCCTCATTCTTGAAAAACTGTATCTTCTGGCTTGGTTGTATCGAAATTCTGTTTTCATCGCCATTTACATCCGAACGTCTAGGAAACATGCTTTGCACGATTTCGTTGTCGGGATCTAAAATGCAAGTAATTTCCAACGGTTTATGATTGCCATATTCCAAGACGATGTCACCTCTTGGAACGGTCACTGAAACAACAATCGCATACACAATATTACTATTAAATATGATATTATTAGACGAATATAAATTAACTGCATGCGAAATTACCTAAATCCCCCTTCTACCTCCCCATGACAAATTCCTAAATACACCAATAGTAGGTAATTGTTACGTCACGGGGGCTACTTTGATAATATTATATTTTTTTTTTCATGGAAAAAGGACCCTAATCAATTTTATATATTTTTCAATACAAGTAAATTAAATTTTGAAAATACATACACTGGATGCAATTAAGGATGGCCGAATTGAGGTGATGATCAGGTCAAATGGAAGTTTAGAATGAGCGTGACGATTCCTAATAGGATGATATCGAAGAAAGAGTAAAAGATAAACTTTAGCTATTTAGACCAAAATATAAAGGGGAAAAAACAAGACAAACTCATAGATAATTCCAAAAACTGACTTAAGCCTTTTTTCCTTTAGAAAAAAAAAAAATTATAGTTTATGCTGTAATTTACTTCGTTCACGTGAATCCGAGAAGTGCACATATTTATAGGCATTCATCTACCTTTAACCAATAAATTTAGGAAATATTACTATTACACGTAAAAAATAAAACATCATCATCCATCATCTGTGATTCGGCGACTTATTTTACTCTTTATCGACTTTCCGTTTTTTGCTTGAACTCATAATTATTAAACCAGATCACAGCAAAAAGAACAACACTCGACAAGAAACAATACTAAACTGATTAAAATATATTATGCACGCATATGCTTGTAGTCACGCGTTCAACGATTGATAATATAATCCGTAAAAATTTTAAATAATGAAATGGTTCCACAGCAATTTGATAAAATCGTAGTTTTGGTTTTTTTTATTTGGTTTTTCCCAATTGTTATGAAAAATATTCAAGATATCAAAAAATGACTTTATTGTCAGTTGCTTATATTAAAAATAATAAAATCGTTCTCTTGTTATTTTTTGATTAGAGTAATATTTCTGGAATAAAACATGTTACAAAAATTAAAAACCAATGAAAACTGTTATGCTATTAGTATTTACGTTTTACCCATAATTTTCTTTCCAGTTTTTCATAATTATTTCAAAAATACTTGGGAGAATCAATCCTATGCTCTACACATCGGAGTAAGATTTCTTTTCGAAAAGTTGTTTACAGATAGTAAAAATAAGTGCACATCATAGTTAAACCAATAAATCTCTCGCTACGCTCAGAGTTTGAAAAAAAAAAAATATACAAGGTCTAATCAAAAAGTATCAAGACTGTTAATAAAAAATATACATATTTATTAGATAGAGATATTTACATTCAATCTCCTTTAAAATATGCTCCTTCTGAGTATATACATGTTCTCCAACGTTCCTGCCATTTTTGAAAACACCTCTGGAAGTCAGTTTTAAAAACTCCTCGCAGCTACTCCGTCGCATTTTGTTTTATTTCATCTACATCTTGAAAACGTGTATCCTTCAGTGCTATTTTTATCTTTGGGAATAAAAAAAAAACCACATGGAGCTAGACCTGGTAACTAGGGGGGTTGAGAAACAACTGGGATATCATGTTTAGCCAAAAACTGCTGCACAACATGGGCTGAATGGGCTAGTGCATTATCGTAATTCCCAATTACCAGACTCTTTAAACTTAGGGTCTTTTTCTTCGTACAGCATCTCGTAAACGGCGAAGAACACCAATGTCGTACTCCTTTGTTATGGTCTGTCCTTTTGGAGCATACTCATGATGAACAACACCTTGGTAGTCGAAAAAAACAGTCAACATAACCTTCACTTGACTCCGAACTTGACGAGCTTTTTTGGGTCGTGGTGAATCAGGTGCCTTCCACTGCGAAGATTGTACCTTTGTTTCTGGATCGTAGCCATATACCCAAGTCTCGTCACGAGTTATAATTGATTTAAAAAAAAATTCATCATTCGGAACACTCTAGCAAATAAGTGGCGATCTGTTTTCGGTTTTCTTTTTGCTCATCTGAGAGCAGTTTTGGAACAAATTTGGCTGCAACTCTTNTTTTGGGTCGCGGTGAATCAGGTGTCTTCCACTGCGAAGATTGTACCTTTGTTTCTGGATCGTAGCCATATACCCAAGTCTTGTCACCAGTTATAATTGATTTTAAAAAAAATTCATCAGATTCGGAACACTCTAGCAAATCAGTGGTGATCTGTTTTCTGTTTTCTTTTTGCTCATCTGAGAGCAGTTTTGGAACAAATTTGGCTGCAACTCTTCTCATATCTAAATCAGTCGTCAATATGGTTTGAACTGATCCGAATGAGATTTGAAACTCATTACTAAGTTCCATAATTGTCAAACGACGGTTACCTCGTATTGCTGTTCGTATTTTTTGAACCATTTCCTCATTGCGGCTTGTTGACGGGCGTCCTTCACGTTCATCACTTTCAACAGTTGTTCTACCCTCTTTAAATCGTTTGAATCATTCAAAAACGCGAGCACGAGACATGGTTTCATCTCCATAAGATAACAATAACATTTGGTAGGTTTCAGTAGCCGTTTTTCCCAGTTTATGGCAAAATTTAATGCACACTTGTTGTTCAATATTTTCGCTCATCAGGAAATCCGACAGGACGTAAAAACACACTTTACTTAATCGCACCTAGAAGCCGACTGAGACAATTTTAATCTAATCTATGCCTAATATATTTTCCCAACATACAAAGTTTGATTAATATAGCACGTGCAAGTTCATACTCAAACCGATTTACGATTTATCTTATCAGTCTCGATAATTTTTTATTAGACCTCGTATTATAGTAATAAATAAAACCAATACCCCCGTACATTCTGAATCTAAGGTGCATTATGTTTGTTTTTAACAAACATAGTATTTTAATTTAATATAACGCAGATGAAAACTAACAACATTTTAAGAAAAATATTTTTATAAGCAACCCTAACAATATTAAAAAAATAAAAATAAAAATATTATGAAAATTAATTGAATTTAGAGAAATAATGAGGTCATTATTAAAAAGAAATCAAATTTGTGAAAGGGTAACAAAATAAAAAGACACAAAAATGTATCCCACTGTACCCGTTTATAATCTCCTGAACATTTTACGTCCACTCTAGGTCACTGAACAAAAATATTATATCTTAATGCCTTTAAATGAAAACACATGTTATCCCGTATAGTGTTAAACGTTAAAAGACGATAGTATGCATAAAAAAAGAACCGTATGCATATATGTATTGTTTGATTGCATCACAAATACGTATAATATTTGATGCACAATTAATTTGAATTGATTACTACAAACATTAATTTGACCTTTAAAATAAATCATCGACCGATACAATACGATATACGTAGGGCGGTGGTAATATTTAACATTGTTTAATATTATAATATAAAATGGAATAATTTATATTAAAACTTAGACTTCGTAATAAATTGCATATTTATACGTAGATAGATAGATATACAATAATAGATTTAATTAATAATAATTTGGTACGACTTAATATTTGACCTGAATTAAGCCGCATTTGCTATTTACTTACTTCCAGGTGATTTTATACCGGAGCCACAGGTTATTGATGAACAAGCCAAATGAATAAATGACACAACTAATATCAATGGCACTATCCATGGCGGTCTCGGAAGCCTTTTACTGTGTCGACAATAATTTTTGGTGTATTGTTGTCCACCTATGTTTATATCTCCATCATCATAATACATTGTATTCGATAAACCTGAAATAATAATACAAATGACGATGTTTAATATTACAATACTCTTAAATATATCGTTGGACAATTATTTCTATATTTTCGTGCAGTGATATTTACATAAACTGTTTTAGTAGAGATAATAAATTATCAACAAATGAATAATAATATAACTAGGAATACACCAATTACAAATAGCCAAATTAACGAACCAATTTGGTGTATACATAGTTAAATATTATAATTTTTTTTGCGATTTAATGTAAAGTAAAATAAATGTATTTAAAAAAAAAACCGACTGCTGTCTGTTGGACATTTGTGCAGCACAATCACGAAAAAAAAATTATTATAAAATTATACAGTATACAAAAATAATTTTGATTAAATTTTTTACAACTTCGATTGTTATAATATTATGTTTTTACGACTTGGTGCAGATAAATTATTCAAAGATAACTTTCAAACGTCAAAAAATATGACACCCAATTATTATATTCATTGATTTATTTAATATAAATTAAATTTACCCATACAATTATAGCGATATAGTGTTATTTACAGTGCTTAAATTGAAAAAAAGTAATAAAGGGGTAAAAGTGTAAAAAAAAAAAAAAATAAAAAAAAATAACCCTTAAGATTTAATTATTTGTTTAACCATACAATAATATTATATATTATATGCATAATGTCTATTCAGGGTCGGAGATTTGGAAGACATACAGAGTGACATCCCTAACTTAGAAATTGAACTACTAAATCGGCTATTCAATTTTTATTTTATTTTTAATTTAACAAAGAAGCCGGGCAACTTCACACATACATGCAGCCACTGTTGTAGGTGAGAAGTTGGAAAGGTAGTAGAGGGAAAATTTAATGTATATCTGTAAGCAACGATAAACCATTGCTAATGAAAAATTCATTCTGAGCAGAGTTCAGTTAATATTGATGCTTTTTCAACAATATACATGTCATATTATGGTAAAATAATTAAATAAGCATTATATATTTTCTTTAATAATATTTGTTTCACAATGATCCGATTTTCCTATGTTTTACCTGGTTTTCTACATTTGCTGGGAAAACTATTGGAAAAATTGAAATAACACCTCTCTAAATACCTTCCCAGTTAGATTTCCTTTTGAAAAAAGTTCTATCATTATAATTTATTATAACGAAATTGCTGGTAGAAAAGTTGTTCACAAAAAAAAAAAAGGCTGAAATATTTTTTTAACTAATCCCAGACAACACGTTAATCATTATTCAATGTTTATTTAATATTTAAAAAAAATATTAATTGTTTATTAAGTATTGTATTATGACCAATTGTAAGTTATAAAATGTTTAATCATGTATTATAATTATTAAATATTGTATAAATATTAACCTATATAATAACTATGATAAATTATAATTATTTATGTATGTTTAACTTCACATTATATTTAACATATAATTTTAATTTAATAATCTTATTTTTTATTTTTTAAATTCAATGTATTTTTTAAACATAATACTCTTATACAAATAAGATTGAATACATATAAATTTAAAAATTGATATAATATTTTTGATAAACTCAAGTAGGTTTATCTATTTACTTAGATTACAAAGTTAAACATCACCATATGCCTAAAATCAATATATAAATATTCACCTAGGGAGGATGAACTTAAAAATTATAATATAATGTAAAAAATGTAACAAATATAAGAGGATTTATTTACTTTATTATGATATATATATATTATTAATTTGCTTTATTATTATTATAGCTCGGATGCTAATGACTAAAATTTCTTTAAAATATGCATTTAAAAATTTAAAAATATGCAATTATATGCATTAAAATGTATCAATTATACCTATTTTTCAACAAATATATGCAAAGAAATATTAAAATTAAATTATTGATTAAATTATTATTAATCTTAAAAGTAATTTTTACGTTAATTTTAGATGAATGAACAGATATATATTTATTAAACAAAAAATTAATAAATATATATAACACCCCAAAGGGTTAGAATACAATAACCGAAAAAACAAAAATTATCATTGAATTTACATTTAAATTATACATTAAATATTTAAATTATAAATACAAGTTTTTAGCTTAGAACAGGAATCGAAAAAAAAAATCAAAATTATGAATTCGATTACACAATATTGGTAGGCGCCGGACTTGTATTATTCTTCAGAATTTTAGCCTATTCGTTAGTCATATTATTTTGATATTTCATGCTAAAATAGTTAACATTATTAGCTGAGTTGTGTATTATTTTTTCTTTAATACGTTTATATATTTGTTTAATAGTATTTTAATTGAAATTATTTCTGTGGGCTATATTATAGATAATATTAAGTTTTAATTATTATGTTTATTTAATGGAATACATTCAAGCCTATAGGATATTGAATTAAAAAATGCATAAACGTATTAAAGAAAAAATAATACACAACTCACTAAATAATATTGTTAATTATTCTATTATGAAATATCAAAATAATATGTTTGACAAATTCAGTAAAATTCTGAACAATAATACAAATAATGTAAAAATCGCTTTTAAGACTAGTAATAATTTAATCAGACATATTAACAATAGAATTAAAAACTTCACAAAAAATCCCCCTTCTTTTGAAAATGCTAGTATATATAAACTTAAATGTAACTGTACAAAATTTTATATAAGTAAGACAAACAGAAAATTTTAAAATAAGATGTAAAAAACACATTTCTAAAATAAAATTTAAAAAGACTGCCTCTAATTCAAATTCCGCTAAACATGTTTTATAAAATAACCCGAAACCGTTTAGTACTTTCGTCAGAAATAATTAATTTTAAACAGTTTTTGAGGAAGCTCATTTACTACAACAGAAAATAAATAGTTTATTTGTTGTTATTTTCATTCGTTTATTAATGCCTTTTTTAGCTTTCACAATTACCGCTAAATAATAGTCACCAGCATGCGAATGACTCATAATTAACTGAGGATTAGTGAAATATATAGTAAATAAATTCTTTATTATTATTATTTACCTTTTGAAGTGACTAAAATACATTACAAACGGACATTTTTAAAGAGTATTTCCAGCGGATGCTTTTTGACACACCATGATTAATTGTGTATGCAAAACCATTACAAATTATTTTCTTTCCCCGATTTCAAAATCACTAATTAAATTTCAATATGAATTACTGGGAAATTAGACAACAACTACATCTCTTATGCGCTATAGTGCTCTAAATTTTATAAAATAAAACTGTGGGTTTCATATATTATTACCCAATAATACAGATTAATTTTGCGAACTTTTTTGCCTTACATTTTACATTTTTACCTTTCTATCTAATCTTAGTCTTCTATTACTGTAGATTATATAACAGCAAATCAAACCGGCCTTTTTTTCCGTTTAGTAATTTTGTGATTATAGTTTATTTCCGGAATTCACATATGAACTATTAGATAGATTTACTTGCTCTGTCTGTGAACAACTTTTATACTAGAAAACTTGCTTCATAGTAAGACTATAGCATCTTTTCTGAAAGGTAATTAATGAAAGATATAATTATATCTTGTTGATGCATTGGGGAAGCCATTTTTTATTTTTCATAGGGGTTTTCGAAATAATTGGGAAAAAACGAAAGAAAATTACAGGTAAAACGGAAAATATTTTCGGGGCGCCATGGCGTGGTGGTGTTATAGTTTTCATTGTTTTTATTATATTTAAGCGATGTTTTCTACCATAAATATTGCTCCAACAAATATACGACAAGAGAGGTTTTTTGTTTCATTTTTTATCAAGTTATTCGTTTTTTTTCCTCTGTAGTTCTATGAACAATTAGGAAAAAACGTAAAATGAAAACTGACAAATTTATGGCGTTATGATTTCATTATTTTAAATTTATACGTATTACTTTTTCTATCAGAAATATTGCTCCAATAGAAAAACATCACAAGATCTTTTACTGAACTTCACTCCGAATCGTTTTTCGGTAGCAACGGTTTACACACCTGTCCACAGTATCAGCTCTTTTTTTTTACATTTAGTTTTATATTGAAAATTTACTTAAAACTGTTGATTATTTATAAAATGTATTCGTAAACCTATCTAAGAGTATTTACTCCGTTAAAATATTAGCATTCTGGGATCCGTTTCGACACCAGTAAGAATTTTTCAAACTTACCGCGACATCATGTGCATACGGAAGTTTCTTATTGTATGAATATTATACATATTTTCTTATTGTACATTGCTGTTACCATTGTAAGCTCATATCGAAATTTAAAGCTGGTTTTTAATCAATTTAATTGGTATAAATCATAAATAACCCTGATATATTGTATAAAACAACATGAAGGCCATAGGAATATAATTACTAAACAAAAACGCGTTTCATAGTTTTATTATCTCCTAGAGCCAAAATCAATGCTTTGTAAATATGTAGACATCCGAATCATAAGAACAATATAATACTGTGTGTCCCACTATGACGGATTTTTCTAGTGCTGTTAATATTAAATTTTTTTCGATTTTTTTTCAATCAGTTTATCTTCGAAGGGGACATGTATTTGGAGAAAAATTTAATTTTTATTTTCATCCCCTAAACATAACATAAATAATCACTTTTTATTTGTTCACATTAGAAAATTTTCAAAATAGATATTTTATAAAAAATATTATTCTAAAAGTTGTAATGTATCATACATTTATACCCGATTAATAGTTTTTAAATTATAGCATTTTTAATTTCTAGAAAATAGGTGTGAAAACAATTAATATTCAATAAAAGGTAAAGAATTACTGTCTGATTGTAATTTTTTATCGCATAACGTGTTAATTTATTGAATAATAATTGTTTTCACGCCTAATTAAACGGTTATAACTAAGAAATTATTCATCGGATATGAATATATGATTCATTAAAATTTTTAAAATGATATTTTTACAAAATGGCCATTTTAAAAATTTACTTAAGTGAATAAAGTAATTTTTTTGGTTTTTAGGGGAAAATTAAAATTGCAAATTAAAATGTAATTTGTCACCAAATCGATGTCCCCCTCGAAGACAAACCGATTGAAAAAAATAAATCGAAAAAATTTAATATTCACTAGAAAAATCCGTCGAACACGGTGGAACACACTGTATAACATTTCCACACGCGCAAGTGCGCAATATTAAAATAGACCAACCACAAATGGGGAATGCTTTCAAGGTGCTAAAACAGATACCAGATTACTAGAATATTTATCGCGTACATCCGCTTTTTTTAATAAGTGTTTTGAAATCAAATTTAAACGAAAATCGTAAAAAATATGTATAAATCGAATTACGCTCATAATCGTCTTTCATCAAGGAATGGTTTATCGTTGATTACAGATATAAATGAAATAATCTTATGTATCCTACCTTCCCAACTTCTCACCTACAACAGTGGCCGCTCCTATCCCCAGTATCGGCTCTTTTTTTTCGTAGATTAAATACTTAACATTTTGATGCGATTAATTATAATTCAGTGGAAACATTTTTTCGAAATTAATTAATTATTAAAGTAAAATAAAAAATCGAAAAAAAACACACAATATATTCATTGGAATACTTTTAGGTTCCCGTCACTATAGTACGATATTGTTCATTGAATAATGAACGGCAACAAGCAATGACAGGACCAAAAGCCAATTGTGGGGATTAATTTATGTAGATCATGTTGGGACTGCATTGGCAAGATTAAGTACTCGTCGATGTTGTTGCACATAGCCCTTGCAGTACATTATATTTGCTTTTTACCTTTTCTACAACAACCTTTTATAATATAAATAATAATGTAAATATATATTTATTTAAGAAATCGTAAAAGCTACCCGATCAATCGTACTTAATAATAACGATAAAAACGCCTGTCGGAACGGCACCAGTACAAGTAATTGGCCTGTAATTTTCACAGAATAATACGTGCCTTTTCTAAACATGGTAACATTTTTAAAAATGATTTGATAATTTTTAAACCTATTTATTTAAATATTTAGTGTTTTTTTTGTTTTTATTTGGTTTTACGTGGTAAAAGTATTTTGGCACGGCTAAAATAATTGAACATTTAAAATTTAATTGTCACATTATTTTTAAAAGCATTTAAATTTCAAATTTTAATGATAAATGATTTTAATTTAATGAAAACAGTTTTAAAACACGTTTAATCAAACAACCTAACTATATGGCTCCGAACTACATTTCGTTAGCAAAACTTATTATTGCGCATAAATAAATAGATAAATAGATACATAAGTTAGAATAGTATACAGATTATGTCTTTTTTGTTTGATTTTCACTATTCAGTAACGCCACTAGTTATTATTTATTACTAATAAATAATTATATATTTCTATAATATATTATAATATAATATTATCTATTATACCAGCATTTCTCAAATTGTGGGTCTCGACACACTGGTGATTCCCGATTCAATTTTTTTGTGGGTCGCGAAAATTGTTTGTATAGATTCCAAGCAATTTATGTTTTTAGATTCTAAGAGGCGTGAGGAATGTATTGGTTTTACATATAATGGTGTTTATTTATTTATTTTTTTTATCTGCGAACAACTTTTCTACCAGCAATTTCACTTCGATTTTCAAGTTTCTGAAAGGAAATCTGACTGGGGTAGTACTTTAAGGAGCTCATTTTTTGATTTTCCCAGCTGTTTTCATAAACTAATTTTTGAGAAGTGAAACCATGTGGGTCGTGTTCCTGAAAGATCGAGAACTACTGTATTATACGATTATAAAGTAAATTTTACTATGTGACTGTGTAATAGTCGACATTATGATAATATTATAGAACCACCCTGCTGGGATCTGCTTAACTCATAAGAATATAAGATCATAATTATTCTCGTCAGGTGGCACAACTGAGAACCATTTTATTCTTATTAGATCGTAAATAAATAAAATATATTAAAAATCACATATATATTTATTATGTATGCATATATATACGTAAGGTTTCATTGAAAAAATATGAAACCGCACAAGACGAATAACGTTATACATCAAAGTAACACAAAATGAAATTTGTTTTCAAATGCAATTCCCTTGTAAAAATATACACAATTTGTTTTTGCGGAATCGCTCATCACATATAATATAATAATATTTCATTCGAACCTCGAATTTAGCCGACAAAAGTCAATAAAAACACGATTTCAAACAGTATTATATCAAACGAACGATTATGTTATACATATGTGTGTACGGTCGTTCTCTATTATACGGATGGTTTTATAAGTTATTTTTATGAATGTACTATGTACCTAACCTAACCTACACATATAATATATTTATCCGGCCAACAAAAACCCATACAATATACACACAAACAGATTGCTTTTTACGTTTTATCGAGATACAAATCCACCATATTAAAAAAAAATGAGTCAATCCCCGTAATGTATACCATGAGACGTGGGCAACGTATAATGTTTATTTTGTTTGGAAACGTGTATAGGAAGAACAACCTACCCGACCGTGTCCCTTATCTGTTTAATACATTGTTCGTGGCACGATCGTAGTACCTGCAGATTTGGGGACGTTTCTTCTTAGAAAACGTTCTTGAAAAATAAAACCCGATTTCTATGCGGAGAACCTAAACTCGATCATTTATCGTGTATAATAAAGTACCTATAATATTGGATAAATAATGAGAACCCTCTCGATACAATAGCCGCAGAGGGTCCACTACGACACGTTAGATTTTTGTCGTTTTTGAATCGTGCGAGGTTTTTTCTTTTACCTACCTACCTAATAATAGAGATTGAGTTTATTTGTGTTTTCGTCTGACTTGATACTACTGAAGCGTAAAATATCACGTATTTCTCCTGGATATATTTTTTTTTTTTTTCTAGACGTGACAGTAAGTTAAAAATAACTATTAAAAATTATATCCTACTAGGTCCGTTTTCTACACGTATACACGACACTGAATCCGAACAAACTATACAAAAATATGTTGTCGTTTTAAATGCGGTTGGCTGGACGGTATTATAACAAATAAAAGGAAAATAATTGTCGCTGGTTAGCCGTCAGCAGGACTCCGAAGAGAGAGCGTGACACCGGGAACGGTGGATGATTAAATATACCGTGACGGCCGCCTAAAATAAATAAATACTAGTCACTCGTTCGTGCTTACTCAATGAAGTTATCTGTTCTATATAAATTCTATAAAATTGTCAAATTGTTATATTTTTGATTTTGATCTTTGAATGATAGGTTATATAAATTATATTTCACGTAATTTTACATTATAACTAATATAATACATCGAATTCATTATTGGAAGGCTTGAGCTTGGAATACAAACCAGAAAAAGAAAGAAAATGTATACATTTAGATAAACGTATCAAATTAATAAATACAAATTTCTAAAGACAAAAATTAAAAAAAAAAAATATTTGTTAAACTTATTGTTTGTTCAAAAATTAAATTAAATTAGACAATTATTATAAAAAAAACATGTATATAATGTACTCTCATAAGTTAAGTATTAAGTTATAATAATAAGTTAGCAATTATTTTCTCGTAATACAATATTTTAATAAATTAAATACACATTATTTTATAATTTCAGTAGATTACGATAACGGGTGGAAATATCACGGAAGAGGTGATCAGCGGAAACCATACGAGCAGAAAGTGCACGCCACCAATAATACACAATATTTAGAGATAAAAGTTTCTTAAAGTTCGCAGGGATTATGTTATTTTGAGTCCAAACCTGTTACTGTAGGTGTTCTTACACCTGTTTTTTAACCTAGTGACCCTAAGTTTAAAACTGAACCTCGCTACGCTACACCGAGGTTTTGGCCACGTCCATTCGTTAACAATATGAAAGGATTTTTATAGAAAATTCTAAGTTTTTTATCATGATTTCTTTGGATACAGTCGATTGCATCCCAAAGTCAGGTAAACGAAAAATAGAATACATTTATTGCGTCCGGTAAAAATTTCGTTTGCGTCCCTTTTGACCTTTTTTACCATTCTTGAATTTCAATTGCGTCCGGTTTTTACAGGTGTACATTCGATTGTGTCTTAAATGGAAAATCAAGAAAGTGGTCAATAAATATGAAAAACCGGTAAAAACGTAAGAAAATCGGGAAAATCGCTACAATATTAAACAAATATTATTAAAGAAAATATATAATGCCTATTTAATTATTTTACCATAATATGATGTATATATTGTTGAAAAAGCATCACTATCAATTGAACTCCGCTCAGAATCGTTTTTAGAGAGTAAATAGTTTATCGTAGCTTATAGATACAAATTAATTTCCCTCTATATCTTACCTTCCCAACTTCTCGCCAATAACAGTGGTTGCATCCATGTGCGAAGTATATTCATCTTTTTTGTTTTGAAATAACTAATGTAACAATGTGAAGATTTGATTTCAAAATTGTAATAAATAAAATTTTATAAGATTAATATACTTATATATTTCTTTTTACTCTTAAAATTATGAAAGTTTAATAAAATTATTATAATATTTATTTATTAAATTTATAATGAAATTTGTGATACATGAACAGCAGGATTTCAAACTCGAAATAAACACATTTTAGGTACATAGTTGTAATATGCAAATTAGTACATTTTTAAATTTTTCCTCAATTACTTAAATTATTGGGTATTTTTAATTTTGGGACCCAATCGGATGCATACCTGTTAAAACCAGACGCAATCGAAACTCGAAAAAGATTAAAAATTTCAAAACTGGACGCAATCGGACGACACCCCATTTCTTTATTACCTAGTTTAAAATTTCACTGATAACCTCGAATACGGGGTGGAATATTTTAGACAACATTATGTTACGGTAGATACGTTTTTTTGTGTAGATAGCAAATGTAATGCGAGTTCTAAAAACGACTACATTACATTCGACATTATTTTCTTATTATAACTAAGTACGACTTTACGTTATATTTAGAGGTTATGGTAAATTTTTTTTAAAGTTTCGATCATTTTTGTTGGGCCAAAATAATTGTATCTACCTGTAAAACCTTTAAAAATTCAAAAGGATATAAATAGGTCAAAAATCGCCAGAATATTTTTATAATAATTGTATCAGGTCTATAAATGGCTAATAAAAATGTTCGTTGAAAGTTTTAAATCATTAATGTTGTTGTTAACTGAATTACAATAAAGAAACAAAATCGATAATAACAGAAACTGTAATTGCGTAAATTGTCTGACGGTTTTATTTCTAACTATTAAGAAAACTACAATGTCGGGTCATGATTTCTGGAAGTAGAAATGTTGGTTTGCAGACGGGAAAAGGCCGATAGATACACTAAAAATCTGAAATCATACACGTTTTATACAATTACATTTGTTTGATACATTAAGTATTCTCCGGAATTTTTATTTGAAAATACACTCGTTCTTATCACACGTTCACTAACATATATAAAAAAAAATTGAATAAAATCCGTTTAACCGCTGAAACTGGCCGTGTCAGTGTTGTTAATTTGTTAACACCGATTATTGGTTATAGTTGTTATTATAAGACACCGCTAATACTACTAAGCTGTTAAATTGGGAAAATAGCGTGCGAGTATAAAAGAGAAATGATAATTTTGACATTGTGTCGATAGGAGAATAATTTACTTTTTAATTAGTGTGTATGTTCACGCCGCCGCCGTATTACGGTCACGTCTAGCAAAATATTAGAGTTACGGAAAAAAAAAAGTTTGAGAACCGCTGTTCTAGAAGTACACATTTCCAAAAACACTGCGAAAGAGACACACACACACACACACACACACACACACACACACATGGGCGCGTACAAATATTTAATAATAACATACAAATATGGGTTAAAGGTAATAGGGTGGTTTTTGTGCGATAGCTTAGTTGTGATGATAATTCAATAGTCCCGCTATCATTGTATTCACAGGTATTGAATCTGACACATACATACACACACAAAAACACGATAGCAACAATCGCCACATTATATTATTATGTGGGCGAGTGTTTGCAACAAACGTGAACAGCGGGTAACCAGTTTGGTAACGAGCCTCATAAAAACATTACAATATTTAATAATATTATTATCGACGATTCATGCACAGAGCAACACCCGTTCGATTTATAACATCCGAAATGACACCATAATATTATTATTATTATTATGGTGTCTTGGCGGGATAGCCGAGAGAATAACGACACACACAGCATTATGTACACGAATCCGCACGCCGTCGGCGCATCGGTAAACGACGGCCAAGGTACATTTTGCGACGAAATCATTATTTTTTTTTTTGCAAATATTTCAACGATTCGCGCCCACACACGTCATGTCCACGCGGGTCGGACTGTGGACTCGTCGAGCGTTTCCGATCGATCAACATAAATAATCAAAAATAAAGAAAACAAAATAAAGTGAACAATGCTGGTGGGTGTGCCACAGTTTTAGGCGGAAAGTTGTAAATGTGGATCATTTCGATAACTGTAGTGGAAAAATACTTAATATTGGTTTGATCGTTTATCATCGATTTATTGCAAGTTTAGATAAAATACCTAACTAACGAATAACGGTTCGAGCATATTATCAACCTACAATAAGATATAAGCATTTGTACGTAACATATTATTTTAAAATTATAAATACAACGTGCGTGGATACATAAGATATTAACGTGCGGTTTTTACCCACTATAAGGCTGGGGGTCACACGATCGTTGTAAAAACGTACGTTGAAACGGACGTCAGTTGATAATTTCGCATCTTTAAGTTTTGCGTCTATTAGTCTCAAGACTACAGGGCAAGATGGACGATTTGGACACTGCGATTTTTCGTATATTCCGCTATAAGAGTATTACGAAAAAAATACACGCGTGAATCGAAAATGTGGGTTCATCTTATAAATAGTGAACGATTATTAAGTGATGCATTTTATAATTCTATTCCTATTTCTGTAATTAATAGTTCTACGTCCATTTTTAAACTATAATTTGTGTGTATAAAGATAAATATCAGTATTCGATGCACGATTTTTCCTATAAACGTACGTTAAAACAGCATTCATGTGAAACGAGTCGATAATAACCAATAATAAACAACGACGTCTGATAAGCGCTAATGACGTCCGTTGTACCATGTATCTGATGTCGTCGAAGTCGATCGGACGGTAAATCCGAAGTGTGTGACCGGCGACATGGTAAATCATATAATTCAACAACCGACGTGAAACCCCGGCCTAAGTGTACGGTATTTGGCTGTACAATGTGCCTACCTGGGAAACGATAAAGTGTGCGGTTCTCGTTTATCGACCTTTTTGGGTTAACGGAAAATCGGTACGGTCTATTGTGTTTTGAATAAAAGAAATGAAACGGCGGAATGTTAGTATGATAAAATATTTTTTTTTCAGTGGTTCAAAAAATGTCCA
The DNA here is from genome assembly GCA_902439185.1 of Cinara cedri. NCBI lineage: Eukaryota > Metazoa > Arthropoda > Insecta > Hemiptera > Aphididae > Cinara > Cinara cedri. The sequence goes on along the minus strand of CABPRJ010001948.1, from coordinate 15,865 downwards.
AAATTAAATTAAAATATAAAATATAAATTCACAATAATAGTTTCCCTATAGGCTACGGTGTTTAAAAAAAAACATCAATTGTCATTTCTTTAAGTAACTGTGAATATTTTGATGAAGTACGTTTTGTAGTGAAGCATATTAACGATTAATATCACGCGTCTTATTAATAATTATAATAAGACGCGTATTAAGGCTCGTGGTAATAAGCTGAACGTTGAAGTTGCACTAGGTCGTATAAAACTCATACAATATCTTTAATCATCGTTATCGACATTGTCAATTTGGCATTTGCCGTTATAGATGAGATTAATACTTCCCTAAAATACCACGCAGTACTTATCAAACGTGTACTTATGTAAAACTATAATTGTGCTATTTCTGCCAGTTATCGAAATTTTTACCTGGTGAAATTATATAAGACCGACTATTCACTCAAAATGAATATTATATAATATAATCGTCTACAAAAAAATGTCAAATTATTATAGTTTAAATGTTTAATATCATAGATAAATGTATATTTAATTTATTAATATATTGTATTACGAGTACATAATTGTCAACTTATTATTGTAACCTAATGTAAAACTATAATTTGTCAAAACTCATACGATTATATTATATTAATTTTGTATAATTTTAAATAATGTACTCGTAATAAGTTAGATTACAATAACAAGTTGACAATTATGTACTCGTAATACAATATATTAATAAATTAAATATACATTTATCTATGATATTAAACATTTAAACTATAATAATTTGACATTTTTTTGTAGACGATTATATTGTATTAATTTTGAGTGAATAGTCGGTCTTATATAATTTCACCAGGTAAAACTTTCGATAACGGGCGGAAATAGTACGAAAAAGGTAATGGGCGCAAAACGCACGAACGCAAAGTGTACCGCGTCGATTAATTTAATGGAAATACAAAAAAAAAAAATTGAAAAAAAATCAAAACCATTAATTCTGCAAAATCATTTCCTGTTTTTCCTCAATTATTAAGAAAACGACTAGGGAAATTTGTGAAACGACCTTCTTATGTACCAACTAGATAAAATGGTTTTCCAAGAAAGATGCTACCTGTAAATTTCGTAGAATTTTAAAATTCATGATTCAGAATCTAAAAATAAAAAATGAGCATACATCACAGCAAAACCACTTAAAATCTTAAACGTCAGTTGTACCTACAAATGTTTTGAAAATTGACTACATTTAGAAAGGGGTTAATATAGGTATTCTTTAAAAATTGTACGTTTCTATAACATTTTAACTGAAATGAAAACAAGAAAAAAAAATAAGAAAATGAGAACCGTTATTGCGTAAATATTTTTCCGTTTTCCAAACGTTTTTTCCCCCAATTCCTAATATTTCCATTAGAAGAGTTGTTCACAGTTAGAAAAAAATACAATTAATAAAAACACACATTGTAAATTATTACAATACATCACCAATACATACCTTGCAACGCCCAGAATCTAAAAACGTGTACACTGTCGACGATCGTTTTATATAATATGTAAGCACCTATACGATTATACGAACCATTATGTGTGTGTGTGATATTATCACCGGACTTGCGCAACAATAAATTGATAACAATAGTAATAATAATAATGATAAATACAAATATATTATTATGATACGATGATACTCTAGCTGGCTAACTGCACGCACAACAAACACACGGAGTAACACGGTAAATTATGAATTGTTTTGACGTGTATTTTTTTTTCTTTCTTTTCTTGCACCACCGCCGCCACTACCGCTGCCACTAGTACTACCACCACCACTGCCGCCGCCACTATCACCACCGACGTTGCCAAATCGTATTTTCATATACGATATCTGGCGCCACGGATGGCCGCTTTCGTGATTTTTACGACGTCGCACAGTGGGCCAGAATAAGTTCAAAACCGGACAAAAATGCATAATTTGATGTTCAAAAAATAGATAATCTGTTATTATACTTTGATAATAGTGGGGTATACCTAAATAGTAGTTCATTATATGTTATCGTACAATTAACAATTAAGAGGGCGTCACAGTAGAAAAAAATCGGATAACAAGCTATAGATATACGTATTATTAACTTTTTGTTTTTTGATATCATTTTTTACTCGTATGTTACTCGTTTACTTCTCAATATACATGTAAACCTCGATCATGTTAGGATAAAAAATACTTTATATCGTGCTCGGGAAAATACTCCATCTTGAAAGCCCCGCCAGTGAGAGTCCCGTAGAAATTGGTTCACCCGTTTCAAATATAATCTCGGACAGACAGGCAAACAATTTAATTTAATTTATATGTGTATATGTGTATAGGTAGAACGTATTAAAAAAAAAAGAAAAAAAAAGAACTACGAATGAAAACAATAACTGATAAGTTACTAATTTTTGATTTTGATTTTTAAATACCTACTTCCAAGACTTAAATAAACCCAAATTAAGTGAAATATGTCAAAATAAATATTTTTGTCCCATTATGAACTCACTCTGGCCCTCTGGCCCACTGTGCGTCGGCGGCGACGGCGGCGGTACCATAGTCTACAATACGCGACGATTACAATACGCTACTACGTTGACGGTGACCAGTCAGCGACTCGAGTTGTATTATAATAGTAGTCGGCCGTAGAGGTGTGCAAAATGGGTCATTTGAACGATTCGGTTCGTTTGCATCGTTCAGAAGACCCGTCATATAATTCGTTCATATCGTTAATTTCGTTCATTTGAACGATGAACGGACGAATACATGATTCGGTTACGTCATTTACTTGAACGATGGACAAATGTTTAATAGGTAGGTAGGTGTGTGTGTACCTATAAATTGGGCAGATTTTAATATCATTATTGAATTTTATCAAATTCAATTGTAATTTTTTTATATTTTATATTTTATATATAATCATCATGAATTTCGTGAACCGATTCGTTCTAACCACTTTTACCACGATTGCCTGTAGTAAGTATATGATCCAACGTCGGAACACGAACGAGAACGAAATTGAACGAATTTTTTTTTTCACGATCTAAATCGACTCGTTCGTTAGTGTGATCCGTTCAAAAAGACCCGTTCGTTCGCGAACGGCACATTTCGTCCAACCCCCTCGTGCGTTTCCTAGAAATACCGTTCGCACACTCGCACATTATATACAATATTTGTACGGGCGCATACTAGTCGCCTCCCAAGGTCAAAAAGGTTGATAATTTTAATACGAATCGACTCCCGGCGTATCCTAAACATTATAGTAAACGAAAAGGGTCTATTACAAGTCGCCTCCCAATAGGCAGGTAGCGAATGTATAATTGGTTCACAAACGATGCAAAACTGTTCAAACTGTATGCATAAATATACAGATTTGTTTAAATCTTTTATCATTCAGCAATATTATGTAGGTTGTTATTTATTAATAACCTATCATTGGATTTTGGATTTATACATTCAAAGTCGTAATTTATTACTTTCGTGCATTGATAAGATTGTACGACTGATATTAAACATTACATCTCTTGTGTAATGATTACTGTCGTTAGCTGAGCTTCAACACTCGTCGTACGTTTTTATTTTTACAAATAGTTATTAAGTGATTTAAAATTGTCTAATAAGTTTTAAGAATGAATCAAATTGAAATGCGGGAAATGAACAGTGAAAATAGCAAACGTGTTAAAATAATTAATAATTTTAAATTTAGTTTTAAAAAAAAGTTAGCCTACAGTAAAGAACGGGGGAATTGCACGATAAAAATAGGTCGAACCATAATAGACATTATTTAAATAAGTACTGTTCATATGTTCTTTTATTGACTAATTATATTATTATTTTTAATAAAATTACAAAAATTATATTAAATTTAGTTTAGTTTATGAACCACTGCTTTATTCAACATTGGAGGCGACTCGTTTTTGGGAGGCAACTCGTATATAATTATGAACTACCTAATCGTCGGAGGTGACTAGTATGTATTAACCTTTTCATTTACTTTAAGGATGGGAGGCGACTCGTATGCACCGATTTGTACGTTCCTTAATTGGCTCGTTCGCTCGCTAACTGGCCGTCTCTTTCACTTTCTCGTTATAACTCCTACAAGAAAACCACCGTGTCTCGAACCCCTACGATAAATAAATAAAATATACTTGACGCGAGAGAGCGATAGTACACGCGACGTGTATACAAATTAAAATCAATAAATTAGGATATTATAATTGTTATTATTACTATTATCGTCGATATTAGGAGTGTTATAGCGATGCAATTTTCAGTAGGTAAACAATTTGCTGTATTGCTTGCTACTTGGTCGGTTACTTGCCAAAATGTTTTGTTTAATGTATAATATTTTTTGTTATATAAAATGACGGCGTTTGTCGTTTGCGCATTATCAAGCCCGTGGGTAAAATATTCGGTTGGTCGTTTGCGCATAGCACAATTAACAAAGCCATACTACCTTAACTAGTTATTACGTACGTATGAGTACCTACTACTGTGACACGGCCGGATGATAAATATAATACAAATATAAATGCATGTGTTTCCACTATTTATCAAGTACTAGGTACTTGAATTTGCATAAGAAATCCAAGTGGAAACATACATAAGAGCTGATACTTGGGATGGGTGTAGCCACTGTTGTAGGTGGAAAATTAGGAAGGTAGGATTCATAAGGTTATTTAATTTATATCTGTAAGCAACGATAAACCATTGCTGACCAAAGACGATTCCGAGCGCAGTCCGGTAATATATAATTTGAAGTACCGTCATTTTTTACTTAATCTCCAAAACACAACTTTAGTATTGAAATAAGTGTTGTCATCATTTTTATTAACAATATTATAATCATTAAGCTGACAGAAAATTTTTCTGATTATAAATTTCCGGCAATTATAGCTCAAATTATCAACATTTTGTCAAATTGTTGATATGCAGTATGCACTAGTGCAATTTAAACAACGAAATAAGAACATTCTGTCCACTTTTCAAGTCACTACAAATATTTTTAACTGAATTACAATAACTTCGTCTTTTTCTGGTTTTTCCAAATCAATATGAAATCAAAAGACAACTTGCGCCGTAAATCGTTTTTATTTTAAATACCGTTTCGAAAATCAAAAAATGATATATGTAATTACTAATTAGATAAAATTGATTTTCAGATAAGGTGCTACGCTTATACATCGGAGCAAGTTTTATAGAATAAAAGTGGTCTACAGAACAAAAAAAAAAAAAAATAAAAAAATAAAGTACCATTGTAAAAAAAAAAGGAAAAAAGTCTTCGCCAAAAGTTTTGGCGATGATACCGTTAAGAAAGTAAATCAGAAAGGCAACAAAAAAGGTGTCTTTACATTTTTTGATTAAATCATTTATTTCTGGTAGAAAACGTCGTCCGTGATTTTATGAAATAATGAAATTATGAAATTGTATGTTTTCCTCCTTTTTTTTTCTATCTAAGTGCTTTTATTTAAAAATTGGCGTGGAAAATAAAAAAAATGAAAAAATTTTAAAATAATAGTTTGGTTGTCGACAATATAGGTAACATGGTAGACATAATAATAATAAATTATTGTTAATACAAGGTGAATAGTGACGGTTTTCCAAATGTTGTTTAATTTTGTAATTAAATTTCAATTACCACATTAGTTAAAAGAATCCTAGACTAATCTAATGTCCGATACTCATTTAAAGAGAGGGGTATAGCCGTTTTTACATAGGTACAAATATGACGTTTTAGCTTCGATTTAGACTGAAAAGCCAGAAAACACTGTGGGAAATGCGTTTCACGTATTTCAATGCTGAAATTAATATGATTTTTTAAGATTTATAATTGTTGTTATACGTTTGAATTGTTTTTTTAAATTTGGATTCACTTATCCCAGTGCCCAAGAATCATATTATGTTTTTAAAATTATTAAAATCCATCAAACTACACTTTAAACTAACACTTTTGTTTGACTGTTAGACCTAAATTGATTAAAGTAGATATATTATCTACACCGTCGCCAAACTCCTAACATCACGTAAATTAGAATATTGATAGGTCACAGGTAAAAACGCACGAGTAGGTACGATGAAGTTATCGTTATACTAATGTTCGTAAGGGTAAAGTAGTGCGCAAAAAAGTTTTCTAATAATTAACTAAATAATTTATTATTATTGTATATTAAATACATAGGTTAAGTATGGAAAAGATTATGATAGTACCTTGGTATTGTCCACGTGTGCTCCGTGTGCCCGTCACTTTTAGTGTTTTTTCGGTTTGGTGGCAAAAATTGATGTCTCTAATCACTCCGAAATATTACCCGTAATTAACGATACTATTATAATACTCGACGATAGAAAACATTAAAATTATAATATAGGTATGTTTCATGTGTATATTATTATTATCATGTATACCTAATAACAATCAATACATAGTCACATAATATAGTACTTAATGTCACTATACACTATATCGATATATAATTTATTATAGTTACTATTACATTCGAATAGACAAATAATATTATTATAATAACTGGTTGAAAATTAAAAAATAATTTGCAAAAAATAAAATATTAAATTTTTTTTATAAATTACGGACAATAAAAATTCAAAAGTTAATAATGGAACGCGCGCGCGAGGACGTTGAAGACGCGCGACGGGACGGCGCAATGGATATGCACTACACACAAGACGAAGAAAATAACTAAATCACTACAATTTAGAAAGACTGAACAAACGAAACTGTAACTCAGTCATAGCCAGTTGTGAACAGGTTAGGTTAACAGGTAGGTCAGGTTGGCATTACAGTGTTGTCAGGTAACAGGGAAATTCCCGCGGTGCGGCAAAATTTTGGTGAAAAATACCGACAAGGGAATACGGAGAAGTAAAATCATTTGGAACGAGAATGCAGGGGCATTTCACTAGAATGTTGATTAAAATTACTGTCTCAACTATTAATATAATAAGTATTTTTTTGAAAAAAAAAATGTCATTCTATACTCTATTCCATATTACTTTGGAAAAACTCGCGCATGCATAAATACCGCCAGAACGGTCGGACCACTGTAATTGGCTGTGTCTGTCGGTATCAGTCGTTTTTTGTCGCGGTCGGACGTGTTTACAGTGTATCGTGGTATAGTTCGTTTATGTACGTACAGTATACGCGGAATACGAAGTGTTTTGTTAATACAGCTCACTACGTATATTCGTTGTTTTGGTTGACAACAGCGCTCACTGTCGGAAACGCACGTGCCTCACCTGCGCGAACAATGACGCGTTTGCGTTGTACATTTTTCCAAACTAATATGGAAAATGGATTAGCTGGAGTTATAGAAGAAAAGTTAAATATACTTCAATACGTTTTTCCGGTTGTTTGCTATAATTATATCATATTTATTAACAGTATGTAATATATATATAAATTACTTAATTTAGGTTGTAAAAGCAGGACAACCAAAAAAGTGCCATGCAGAAATATATCCACCACGATTCATTTGTTTGTAGTAATATGTGGGGGACATATAATTAATATGGAAATATATTCAGGTATATTATGCATTATAATACTTAATGTAATAAATTATATATAATAGGTCCCTTTGCTACTAACTATTACATAAAATTGTAAATGCAAAAATATAGAGATCATACAGCTGCAGAGCCATATGGTACCGCGAAAACTGGTAAGAAAATTCAAGAATCGACTTTTTAACTACTTAGTGAAATTTCAGGTGGCTATATAAATCGATAACCTATTTATCGTTTTTCGATATTTTTTTTCATTTTTTTTCTTCACCCAAAGCGAGGAATAGATTATCCATTAATCGTTACGCGGGGAAAATTGAAAATTCGATAGCGGGATACGTTGATCAGTTGGTCAATATATGTATTCGTCGTTTATCTATGGTTTTAATCATTTTTTTTCCGTGTTATTCTACGGTATAGGTAAACCTATATGGTTTTATTTTTGATGGGTTCGGTATCACTGATTAAGTGTCGGCGACGACGCCGCTGTATTGATAATGAAATTAAATTGCGGCGGTCATAGCCCATAAAACTTCTGTACAAATTTCCGTGAAAAAAAAACCCCCATATTATTGCGGGAAATCAGAAAATGGATATTCTGACTGCATAACGTGAATCAGGTAAGAGAGGGAAAGAAAAAATACAGGGGTTGGTTTTTCAATATTTTGAACCCAAGAGCCAGATTTCAACCAGTTTTTGTGCTTAAATGAAAACAATGTACTGAATTTACTGGATATTTAGGGGTGGATTTGAAGGGAGGCTGATTAAGAGATCGCCCCCCCTCTTGGAATTTTTTTCTCACCTCCATCGGCGGTTTAGTAGTATACTGCGAATTAAGATATCTTAATTCGTGGTGAATATCAGGTGAATTCCAAATAGTTGGAGGTTTGCAGCTGATTTGAAATTTATGAGGTTAGGAAATTAATTTTGAATAAATACAAAATTCAATTATAGTATATATCTGTGTATCCAATTAAATTAGATTCTAAGTGATATATGATATATGAAAATAATATTACCCCAGTTGATATGAGAGGCAAAAATATTAGTGCTAATACTATGCCAAATGAGTATTGTCAAAAAATACATGAACATATACTGAGTTTTCCAACTAAAGATACTCATTACACAAGACGATTGAAAAATTATTTAGACCCTAAATTAAATGTTAAAACTATGCACACAATGTTTATAGAAAAGTATCCAGAATTAGAAGGGAAAATAAAATATCAATATTATTGGGAGTATTTTAAGAATAATTTTTCATTAAGCTTTGGTGCTCCAGTCAAAGATACTTGTTCAAAATGCGAAGAATTAAATACAAATATAATGAGTAAAGATTTAAATGATGCAAAAAGAGTTGCTACTGCGGAATTACTAGTTCATAAACATAGAAGCAAAAAATTGTATAATAATATTAAAAAAACAATAGAGATTTCTCGACAGAATAAAAAAGTGTTCGGTCGTTGCTTTGATTTTATGGCTGTAGTTGACTTACCTAAAATACCGGTGCAGGAAGAATATTATTATCGTCAATTATCTGTCAATACTTTTGGTATTCATAATTTAAACACGAATAATTTATTTTGTTATGTTTATCATGAGGCAACAGCAAGAAAAACGCTAAATGATGTATGCTCTTTTTTGGTTCATTATATCAATAGTTTTGTTGATGATGATGTTGAGGAATTGCATTTGTTTTGTGACAATTGTGCTGGGCAAAACAAAAACCACGCATTACTCAGAATGATTATGGCTCTAGTTGAAATTCAAAAATTCAAAAAAGTTCAGTTGTTTTTTCCACAAAGAGGACACTCGTGACTTTGCATTGATAAAAAAACAACTGAACAGAGTGGATCGTCTATACACTTTAGAAGACTATATAGAACTTATTTTAAAATCATCAAGAAACCCAGAAAAATTGTCAGTGTTTCTAGTTGATAAAAGTATAATTTATGACTATCAAATGTGGTTTCCACAATTTTATATTAAAAATACTAACGCATTAAAATGTTTAAGCCGTAATAAAACATTAAAACAACGTCGTACAATAGAAAAATGTTTAATTTCTAAGTACCATTATTTTGAATGTGTATCGGAAAAATGTGGAATAATTAAGGCAAGTGAATTTATTGACGGAATAATATCAAACCATTTCAAATTGAGAAAAAACAATGCAATGCCCATACAACTCCCAAAAACACTAGTTTATACTTCAAGCTTACCAATTCTTGAAAGCAAAGTGAAAGATGTGAAGCAATTAGCGAAATATATTTCAGAGCCAGCATTGCAATCATTTTGGAATTATATTATATTTTCGTTACAAACTGAGACACCTCAAGCAAGGCAAAATAGAACATAAGATATTAAATATCTTTAATTATATAAATTTTATATAATTCAATTTCTAATTATTAAAAAGATATCAAATATTTGTGACTCAATATTAGTATATAATCTACTGTATATTATTTAATCATGTCATTTTAATTTGTATGCATATTAAAGCTACTTATTTATAAGAAAACGGTTATTTTCGAAATATAAATGGTAATTTGAAGCATAAACGGCACATGTCCACAACCTTAAAGTCCATCAGATACCTATAGTTTAATTATATTTCTTTAAGTGATTGTAGAAACATGTATACCATGTCTTAAACTATATTATTCTATAACATACAATTTGTAATTCAATTTTTTTCAAATATATTAAGTTTTTTGTGTTTCCTGAAAAAATTTAAAACTTGGACATGTGTCCTTTCTGAATTTAGCGATTCTGCGACAACTGTTATCGTTCGTATTCGATAAACCATGCGAATAATTCAATAATTGAATAATGTGATACAAAATCACTGTTATAATTAACAACTATTTTTATCTCTGTGGTAAAAAGTTATCTAAAAGTGGTAACACGACCACCATATTTTTATTCGGCAATATTGTAGTATGCGATCAAGGTTTATAGATTATACAGGTTGTCTCAAAGTCGTATAAATATTGTCTACCATCCGCATTACCATATGTCACGTAACGTCATCGTCATTTTTTTTCCTTTTACATAAACAGGGTCAGATTTCGATGTCGTATATTATAGCAATGCAACTGTACATTTAGTTTTAATTCACTATAAACAATTTATTTATTATTTATATAGGTATTATATAGGTATTACTACGGCGAGATCGCCGCAGTATTAAGTAATACTATTAATAAAACTTCGTTCAGAATCGTCTTTCCAGCAATTCGTTAATCATTGGATACATATGCAAATAAAATAACCTTATCCTTATGTATCCTACCTTCCTAACTTACAACAGTTGCTACAGTATCTTGTCCTTTTTTCTTTTTTCTAATTGATGGTTTTATTAATAAAAGTTTAAATTGTACTTTTTTAAAAATGACAATAACACTTAAAACAAACTCTTAAATGTTGAGGGTATTTGAATTTTTTTTCAAAATATTTAATTAGTTATTAACAAATGAGTAAATTATACCTCTTTTTTATCAAATATATACAAATAATACAAATCAGCGTTGATATACCTTATACACAAAAAGGGAGATAAGCAGTTGTGCGATAATTATCGCTCTGTTAAACGTTACCTACAAAGTGCTATCTAAATGTATATTAAACAGAATTAAGCCATGGGCAGAAGATATTTTAGGAGACTATCAAGCGGGTTTTAGACAAAATAGATCCACCACGGATCAGATATTTATTCTGAAACAAATTTTCCAAAAAATGTGGGAGTTTAACAGAGAAGTACATGTACTATTTATTGATTTCAAGAAGGCGTATGATTGCATACATAGAGGATCTCTGCTGAATGTACTAAGACAGTTCAAATTGCCCCAGAAATTAATTAATTTGATAAAATCAAACATCCTACACACGGAAATTAAGATTAAAGTTGGCAATATTTTATCACAAGGGATATCAGTATCGACTGGTTTGAGACAAGGGGATGCTCTGTCACCCATACTATTTAATATTGCGTTAGAAAAGGTCATCAGGGAGAGCCGTATTGAAGAAAACGGAATACGTTTAGGAGGTTGCATAATAGGAGTATTGGCCTACGCAGACGACATAGCTTTACTTGCGGAAAGTAAGGAAAATCTCAAGGAGCAAGCGGGAAAACTTCTAGATACGGCAAAAAGAATAGGTTTAGAAATAAATGCTGAGAAAACGGAGTACCTAATTATGCATAGAGGAGAGGTCGCGGATCATGTCCACCCTTTTTTAGAAGTTGGACAGTACAAGTTTCAGAGAGTGAAAGAATTCAAATATCTGGGATCAATTTTGACAGAAAAAAACGATGAACTTACTGAAATAAAAGCAAGACTCCAATCCGGTAATAAATGTTACTACGGACTAATTAATGTGTTAAAGACGAGAACGATATCGAAGAACCTCAAGATACAACTGTATCGCACCCTCATCCGTCCAGTGGTAATGTACGGTTGTGAAATATGGACGTTACGGAAATCAGATCAAAACAGACTACTGATATTTGAAAGAAAAATATTAAGAACAATCTTCGGACCGTGTATAGACGATACCACAAGGGAATGGAGAATTCGAAAAAACGAGGAACTTAAACAGTTGTACCAAATGCCCTATATAATTAGAAAAATAAAAAAAAGAATACTCCAATGGGCAGGACATGCATGGAGAAAAGAAGGAACTCTAATACGAATGGTTCAATGTGGGACTCCCCAAGGAAAGAGACCCTTAGNTAAGTACTTACGTACTCATAAATATAACAGTATGTATTTATCAATTGATGTACTGTGAAGTATGGACGTTACGGAAATCAGATCAAAACAGACTACTGATATTTGAAAGAAAAATATTAAGAACAATCTTCGGACCGTGTATAGACGATACCACAAGGGAATGGAGAATTCGAAAAAACGAGGAACTTAAACAGTTGTACTAAATGCCCGATATAATTAGAGAAATTAAAAAAAAGGAGACTCCAATGGGCAGGACATGCATGGAGAAAAGAAGGAACTCTAATACGAATGGTTCAATGTGGGACTCCCCAAGGAAAGAGACCCTTAAGAAGACCCCGACTAAGTTGGGAAGACCAAGTCAGGAAGGACGTACAAACAATAAACTCAAGGGCCGAATGGAATATCATAGCGATGGATAGTGTGAAATGGCAAGATGTATGTTTGAATGTATGATCTTAATGGTCGATTGCTAAGAAGAAGAAGATTAATAAAACTTCGTTCAGAATCGTCTTTCCAGCAATTCGTTAATCATTGGATACAGATGCAAATAAAATAACCATATCCTTATGTATCCTACCTTCCTAACTTACAACAGTTGCTGCAGTATCTTGTCCTTTTTCCTTTTTTCTAATTGTTGGTTTTATTAATAAAAGTTTAAATTGTACTTTTTTAAAAATGACAATAACACTTAAAACAAACTCTCAAATGTTGAGGGTATTTTAATTTTTTTTCAAAATATTTAATTAGTTATTAACAAATGAGTAAATTATACCTCTTTTTTATCAAATATAAACAAATAATACAAAATATATTCAAATAATATAACGCACAATAAAAATACATACATTATACAAAATATACAATTGTTTATGAGGTATTTTATGTACTAAAAAATATAAATACAATATATCATTGTAAATCAAAACAAAACTGCTGGTAGAAAAGTTGTTCACAAGAAAACAAAAGGCCATTTACATTTTCCTTTTTTTCCCATTTGTTGAGAAAATTCCTGGAAAAATCGAAAAATGGATATTCTGACTGCATAACGTGAATAAAGTAAGGAAGGGTAAGAGAAATAAAGGGGTGGTTTTTCGATGTTCGGACTTCGTTTTTTTAAACCCACGAGACAGACTTCAACCCAAAAACATTGAGAAGAAATCGCGTGTACACTAAATGCTATGCCCAGTACGGTTAAAGATTAGAAAAATTAGCCCAAAATGAGTAATTTATGTTTGTTTTACATATTTAGCGAATAATAACTACACGAGGGTTACCGTACACTGTGCAGTTAACTTATTAAAATATAAATATGAGCAGAGGTCACTCCAACTCTTCTCCTGAGCTTTCCTAATCGAGATCCTCAGATCCTCTCTCTTCGCCTGAAAATCTCTTCGTAGCTTCTCCGTCGCGGCGCCTTGCCGAATTCTTGTCGCCCGCTGATACAGTCTCCTTGCTCGTAGGCATTCCCGCCGCTCGTCCGCTACGTTCTGGTTCCACCAGTGAACCGCTTTCCGCCTGTCACCGCCAGACGCCCGCAGAGACATACAGTTAATCAAATCACTATCGTTGAAGAAACACTACCTGTGGTCTTCGAACATCATATTGTTTTTAACCATATGACTTTGGATACCTTTCGCCTTGATCTTTTCTTTATTGTCAATCTTATACGAATAAGATTTGGCACGTAAAACACAAAACTATGTTATTGTCCTTCCATCTATCTCGTCGGAAAACAAGCCGGGTATCTTTTTTCTCTCACGGGTGGTCTTTTGGAAGGTTGGTCGTGTCCATGCACTCCAACAGTCCAGGTTTACTGATCAGGTATACGTAAAAATATGTAGTCTTAATATAATACCCCAAAGGAGTCTAGAACAAAAAACAAATATATATAATACTATACATACAAGAATAATAATAATAATAATATACTTGTATCGGTATACATCAAATTGATATTGTCTTTAAAATGCTTCCTCAAAACATTGTAATGATAATCATACATTTTGGCCTTTGAAACATCGAGTACAGCAAATCCAATATAAATTGGCTTACAGAAATTTATAATTTTGTTCTTCAGCGATATGGCACAAAGATTTGTGCTTTACCAGGTGATTTATTTAAGTGGGTACACTCATTGTCTCGGAAAGTATTAACTTTTCTAACTAAGATTTTGTTTTCTAGAACATTTAAGAAACAAGCTGCTCCACAATTTTATATTTGTGTTATTTTTCTCACATTTATTTTTGGGGGTAATACAACTACTTACTTTTGATTTTCAAATGGAAATATATCTTAAAAATTACATAAATATAGATGGAGATTGGTTAAAATAAATTTGAGTGTAGACATTTTTGATTTCCGTCGATCCGTTGACGAGATGTTCTATTTTTAAGTTTGGTTTGGAGAAAAGTAGTAGAGTATCATTAGTGTGGCGGTACGCGGAGTGTTAATAATGCAGTACTACTTTTATTTATCAGTTACTGCACACTTCTCTTGCACGACACCAGTTTAACATCTATTCTCTGTCTCATCGATTCTATCGCTTTACTTAGAAAATTATAAAAATATATTAACAGTAAACTTTTAATAATAATAATAAATTATGGAAAACAACATTGTTCATAAGTTTGTAGAAATCTTTTTCAAAATCATTAGCCACATTCTTCCTTATCTTAGTATTCAAACTTATGTATTTTGTTAGCCATGGTGAATATTTGAACTGCAAGACTGTATACCTATATAACAGATAATACACACAAAGATATAATAAATAATTAAAACAAAATAAAAATATAAATACTTACTTTTTTAACCATCAGCCCGTTAGCTAATGCTTGCTTCAAATTGCGAGGCGAAATGCTACCCAGTCAACCTATCCCCACTAATCGACACGATCAAACATTAAATTATTTATCCAACGGACAGTTAAAGACGGCGCTGGCTCAAGCCGCCCACTAACGAGATACAAACATCGTGAGTTACGAGTAACGATTACAGATCTGATAACTATGTAAAAGGTCAAGCGTTTGAACGAGAAAATGCGATTCTCAAACGGCCTCCACCTGGAACGCACCGTCAAAATCAACTCATTGTAGCAGCACAACGTCTGCAGCCACCAACCATCAGCAGTACACACGCCACCAAGCGCCAGCAGCACGCTTGCCATTACCACTGCCAGCAGTACACCTGCCACCGTTGCCTGCCGCTCCAATAACAACATACATACCGGTAACCTAATTGTATTTATTTATACGTCCTTCACACACATTTACACAGCCACGGTACAACGCTCCCGGCATAACGAGAACTCCACGACCCCGGCATACGGCGATACATTGATACCCTTGATACATACTTCCACAACAGCGCCACAGCGCTTCCGGCATAATGTATACACTACGTACTGGGTACCTTAAGTTTCCCCAAACGTGTGTAAAATTGTATCTATACGAATGTACTAAGATTGTTGTTTTTGTAGTTTTAAATATTTCTTCCCATAAATATTGTAAACATTAAAATTGTTAACATTATAATATGGAATATTGTTTTGTTGTTCATAAATAAATTGTTAATACGTATACAATTGTGTTAACTTTTATGTTAACGAAATCGTTACA